>OMLM01008364.1:0-11770 GCA_900302695.1 Helostoma temminkii
AAGTAAGACCTTTACTGTTCTGGTTATACTTTATAGATTTATACATCATGCACTGGCTGCGCCGTTGGCCAATCAGATGCTAGCAATGTACATGTACATCAGATGTACATTAAGTAGCCATTTCATACAGCCTTACAGCATATAAAAAGCATCTAAATTATGACCCAAGAGATTTTAGTAATAGGTTATTAACTATTTCTCATGCTTTCCTCTGAATGGAAAAAAGTGACTATTGTAACAGAATGTGCCAGTGGAGTTGCCTTTGCCTGTGGAAAAATGTTCAATTATTATAGTGAAATCCAAAATTCAATTATTGCAGCCATTTAGTGTAACAATGGTTCTACACTGTGTTCAAGCTAATAAGATGGTCAGAAGGCCGACAGCTGCCAGGTTAAAACAAGAAAAGTATGACATTGGTTTCACAAAGCTTAATGAGTGGCAATACCAGCATTAATATAGATTACGTTTTTATGCAGTTTTCTTGATTTTAGTTCTTTACATCTGCCTGTATTTGGTAATTTCTTGATGTGTGTGATCGTTGTCATATGGAGGCAACATATGGGGACTAGAGATGAATTGAGGGAATACTAACATTGTCGTGATGGCACATTATATGGATTTGAACAGCATGATCAGTCCTGTGCTGTGTGCTCACAGCAATGACCCGAGCAGACTTGTTCCGTTTGTTCATGTAAGCATAAAACACAAAAAGAAATTCAGAGATTGTACATTGACGACTCCTAATCTTCTTTGCCAATAAAATTTTTTCTTGTAATCTTCTCAAACATCTGTGGCATTACCACTTCCCTTAAAAATGAGAAACTCAAAAAGGAGAGGAGACATCAGGTTTCTTCTGCTTTGATGAAGGTGTGAGATGCAGATGTTTTAAAAAGTATGATAATTTACTTGGTAACTTGGTACTAGGTATTTGGGCATATACAGCAGCTCATTTGAACTTTCTCACAACTCGTCTCCTTGATTCAAAAAGCCTGTCCTCCTTTGGAAAGAAAATCAGCATATCCTCAAATTGGCAAAAATTAAAAATAATCATAAATAACCATAACTTTATAGCCATAATTTTGCTGCCTAAAAAGTGTTAGTAACCCAAACAAATGCCTTTTATGAGGATTAATCTGGCTCTGCAAAAAGCTTTATACTTGTTTGCCTTTCTGTCGCTCGTTCTGCAATCCCTGTCAGGGTAATGGACCACATAGGTAATAATGCAACCAGCATAGAAAAGCTATTATGAAGTACATTGAATAATAGATGCTTGCTATAATGAGAACAGCACACTGTTTAAAAACCAGGGCTGTCTGGCTGTAAAAAGACATTCATTTAGAGTTCACGCCTAAAGGAAATGAAATTCTTCATCAAATGTCTGTGAGAAAATAGATGGTTTTCCTAAAGAAAGAGGCCTCTTTAAGACTCACTACATTCTGCTATGAGTACAAGACAGACTTGTTTCCAGTGATATGTATACACTGCATAGTCCTTTTTATCTAAAGTCAGCAGTTCTTCAAAAAGGTATTAGTGTGAAAATGAAGATGGTGCAATCAGTGGTTTCTCTGTTCACACTAAGCTTTGTCAAGTCAAACTACTTGATGAATTCTGACATCACTTCTCAAACAACAGCAGAGCTGCTGTGATATATAATATGCTGCCACTTCGCAAACAGTAAATGGACTGAGAGGATGGCTCAGTATGTGCAAACTGGTTCCATTGCTGGAGGTACATTACGCTGTGTGACTTCAAGATGTGTATTTATGAGTTAGTATTCTCCACAGTTCACAAAGGGGACAACATTGTTAACAGCTACAGGAGCTTCTTTGAGCCTTATATTCATTTGGGTGTCAGAAAAGGTCTGTGTAATAGTTGGACATTAAGTCACAGGAAACATGAAGGAGGGAAAGAGACATGTGCAAAGAATAATTAAAACTCTCTTCATTTAGTTTAGGTTTTCTTTTGCATCTGTATAGATTCTGATAGCCAGACCAGGGCATAGCCCCATAGTCCGAGAAGTGACTGAAACAAAGTCCATTTTTGACGGAGGCTGCATCAATCAGCACAGAGCAAATGAAAGTAGGTAAAGACACTCTACCTATAGAGAATCCAGTAAATTTTCAAAATAAAACTATGTGTAAAAAAAAAAAAAAGTAAGGATATTTTAAGGACAATCTGCTTTAAAGCTATAAAATCACACAGATGGAATTAACCACGGAGAGTCACACAGCAACACTTAATTTACGTTTTTGTTATAAAAAAAGAACAATGTTAAGATTTCCATAGGTCAGGCAGTGAGGCCTACCTCATGATGAAAGAATTAAAAAATAAACAAGCATATCCAGAATTCAGCCAGAGAACAGCACGTACACTCTACAAAAGACAATATTGCGTTTGTTTATGCCCTGCAAAAGGGATATCACCATATTAATGGCAGAAATGTGGTTTTACCTGCACCAGACCCACACTAAAAGAAGACATTTCTATGTACTGTGCCTGTTTTAAAAAGGGTATAAGTTGTGCTATAGTATAATATAATTATGCTATAATGCATAGAAGTCACCATCTCTATTTGTGCAATAAGAACAATGTTAAAGGAACAGTGTGAACATTAATAATGGTAAAATGTAGTACATCCAGCATGTAATATTAATTATATTAATTTTGAAATTCTCTGTGTGCCATTCTCCAAATTGAAGTCTGTAAAGCTCTGCTACTTCATGATGTCATAGCTGTGAGCTATAACCTAAATACAACATTTAGATAACTAGATAACTGAAGGTAAGATATTTTTAAATGATTTTTAAGAGGATTTATTGACATTTCTTCACAACTGACAATGTAAATAATAATAAGTATGTCACAGGTAACAGAAATTAGTCAGTGTGTTCAAAATCAAACAAGTTATCCTTCAGAGAAGAAGTAGTAAATCTGCAAATTGCAGGAGTCAGGTAATTTAAAGTAACTTGGCTCCTTCACATAAGCATGTGTCACATCCTCAGCTGCAGATGCAGCTACTGACTGTGTTGATAAGCACGCCAAGCGGCAACAAAAAGCTTCATGTTGTTTTTACAACACCTGCATGCATATGTTTTATTCACATCACACAGAATCTTTGCCTTATGTCTCTTTCCCATCCACATCCTATTTTCCCACAGTAAACCTGACATAAACCAAACTTTCCAATGTAAACAGATTTAGAGACATGAGGCATAGAAAAAGGATAGAGGATGGAGGATCTGTAGTCAGTGAGGTATGGGGGTATAGAGGAGAAAAAGGATAAAGAATAGGCCTAAATGTTTGCATACACAAATATATAAATCTATGTTAAACCAAAACAAGTTTGACATGAAAAACAGGTTTCTGAGATCCACAATCTGTTTATTCAGTAACAATAATGTACAGATATTTTAATCACATACCTCAAAGCTAAAATACTTCTTTTGTGATGTAAAACCATAAAACCATGAGTCTTATTCCCCCATTTAATCTTTTTGGTGGTAGAACAGTCATGTTTTATCTAGATCAAAACATGAAGCTAGAACCTTTAATCACTCAGTAATCAATCTGCAGATTTCACATGATTAGTCATATGTGATGCTGACGAGCACTGAGTGTTACAGGCCAAACCTCATCTGCAAAAATGCTGTCTAAGCCTGCTATAATTTCTTGCCTAAATTAAAGAAATACTCAAAGCCTTAGTTTTTGAATGAATTATGGTTCAATTTTCCATCCACCTCATTGAGCCGAATGAGCCAAAATCTCTCCAGTTTCCAGTCTTGCATCATAATGTAAGCCATTAGCACCTTTTCCCAATGTCAGATGGACAATTGTTCTTCAGTGATAATGCTATTAAAACAAGTGTTTCAGATAAGAGCTGCTCTTTGAACTGTCATATCTGGGACCTGGTTAAATATATTGTCTTTTTCATTTTTTTTTAAATGCCCGCTCATTTGTCTTCTAACATTAACTGCGATCCGCTATTAATTGATTCATTTAATCCTGTCTCCCAGTTTGAGCTTCCTCGCTTGCCTGCTCTCCTGTTTTGTTCAGTGGTCCTCCCCTCTATTCATCATTTTACGTCTCGTTCTTCTCTTTGTTTGTTTTCTTCCCTGCAGTTGTGTAAAAGAAAAGGGAAGTATGAACAGTTTAAGGCAGTGAATCCAGCAGTTTGGAAATAAAATGATGGCTGCACTTCTTTGTGTCTTATTATGGCCTCTGGGAGTTCCACTTGAGAAACCTGTGCAAACAACTGCTCCTAATATCCTGGCTCTACCTATAGCATCACTTATATGGGATATAAAAGTGACAAAAACCACCATATGTGCAATATTGAATATGGACAGGAAGTTAATGTTTTGATCTCGTTTCGCGGTAGTGCAGATGTGGATAGAGCAAACAGAACAGGTGCATCTGGACGGTGGGCTAACCAGTTCACTTTATTATGGTTATCATGTATAACGCTCTCTCATGTTAGGGATGAAATTGATGGTAAATCCACCAGAATGTACACTTACCTGCTTTTTAGAAGATGTATTTAATCTATGTGTCATAATTTCCTGGAGAGTGAAAATCATTTTAAAGACCAGTGCCATTATTTTTACACAGCATTTTTTAAGGTCTAAACAAAGGAGACTCCTGTTGTTAGAATGGAGGAAGCTCTGATATAACATTGAACATTTTAGAAAAGGATGTTGGATTACCCACTCTTATTTTTGAATTCATTTTTGTTATTAATTGTTTAAAAAAACTGCTTTTCAATAGTACACTAAAAATAATAATGTGAACAAATGATCCATGCACAATAATGAATACTTTATAGATTTCCTTTCTGTTTGTCAACAAGTAACAGTAGATACATTTACTTTTAAGTGGAAGTTTAGGTTTATGTCATACATTTGCCATTTATGGGGCCATGCTTTGGCAGATAAAAACTGATCATCTCTAGAGCGCTAAATAAGCTTTATGAATGTTTTATTTGTTTATTGTGTCACTGTTGATTAAAACCATTCACAAACTCTGCAGGCACATGTTGTGATGTTGCTGGTTTAAAATACTGCCAACTTTTAAATTCCAGTTCTAGTTGATCCTTTCATGGAACTGAAACTGGTGAGCTAAAACCTCGTTATAAGTTTATATATGTTATTATAATTTTTCAAAGGGCTTACCTGCTATTCAGAAAAAAAAAACACCATACCTTACAATCAAGGCAGTTGAAATATAATTCTGCTTTTACTAATATTTAGCTCTTCATGCACATAATACTTTGCAAAAGAAAGCCTTTAACTCCCTGTCCATCTAGCTTTACCCTGCAAGGTTTTAAATGTATTTTAGTCCTGTGACAACAATTGCAAGCACACTTAATGCTTGGTGTGAGCATGAGTAAGGAGTTAGGCTTGACAGAGCACTAATGGAATTCTCCCATGAGTCTTTAGAAACCTTTCATATGTCTTAATGAGAAAAAGCCCAACGACTATATAATGTGTGTGCGATAGATGAATATGCCTTGTCATTTGCACTTGTGTGTAAGGTATACACTAAGTTGGCAGCTTATTGGATACGCTAAGCTAAAACTAATGAAGTCTAACAGCCTAACAACAAATCCTGCTTTCATTAGAAGTATAATGTTCAGTTTTTGCTGAAACATTTGCAGAGGAAGTGAGCGTCAGATCTGAGGTACTCAGAATTGCATCTCTGCTTTTATGTACAGTTTATATCTTAGTGTGTAGCAACTGGCATCAGTTTCATCAACTAGAAGGCCATAGTTCTCACTGCTAGAAAATGTTGGATTGATTGGATTGAAGTATCCTGGGATCTTGTTTATGAGCAAGGGTAAAAAGAGCACTAGACTGATAGACAGATTGGTACAGTTGTCAGAAGTAGGTGGATTTGTGCTGAACCACCGGAGTAAAGAGGGAGCTGAGCCGGAAGGCAAAGTCCTTGATTTATCACTTTTCCCTTACATTCAATTGAATATAAAATAAGTTGCCATACAGTGACTGGAAGTATGAACATTGAAGTGGAGCCAAAGTGTGAGGTTTTAGTAGGTTAGACCCAAAAGGACACTGACACCACAGAGTTAGTGTTTGAAATCTTAATAAAACAAAGTAGAAGCCCATTTACCTTAGAAGCTGGACAACTGGTTCTGATAGGTGGGGACAGCTGAGTGCCCTCTGTTGGCAGAAGGACTTAGGTGGGTCTAAACACAAAATAGGGAATAACAGTCAGTCAGCGTGAGACTACCAGAAGTTTTCTCAAAACTCTGACTAACTGAGTGAGTAAGTGAATTACTGCACTTAATCTCTCCACGGATCAATTCCACAACTAAAGTAAGGCAGGGGATCTTAAATTCAAAATATCTTCTTAGAAATTCAACAGAAATCCTCTTCTTTGTTCGTCCGACAGAAATCCTTCTTACGTAAATCGTCCGACAGAAAGTCTCTTTTTAAATTAAAGTTCAACTTAAGTTCAGTTCCTCGTTCAGAAGTCAGACAATCCTTTCTATAAAAAAATACATCTTAGAATCTGTCTTAGAAAACTCTTTGTGTCAAAATGTTTCCTAAACATGTTAGTCAGGAGAAGGACATCTGGACTACCCTGCTCAACCTTAAACTACAGTGACCCAACTTCAAATATGTAATACTCAGACTAAATTAAATAGCATGCACCTCACTGCACACATATTACCTCCGTTTATCATTCAGAGACCAGCTTACTGGTATTGATCTTTCCCATGTTAATTGAGGTAAGGGGTCTTTTTCTACCAATTCCTCTATTGATCTGAACTACCATCAGTCAGAGGCTTAATTAAGCAGCTAATAGAGGGAAATGCTATTGATCCCATCATGCTGTAGCATTTTTGTGTGTGTAAATTTATCTGGATGTATATGGAGTATCACAAGCTGGGTATTATGTCATACTAGTTCACACTGTGCCACTTAACTAAGCCAACAACTTTTGTACGGATGGCACAGTGATTAATAGCTCATCAATCGTCTGGTAATCAAGGAGTATGTCATTATGTTTTAGTGAACTTAATGGAAGAATTACTGAGCAAATAAGAAGTCATCATCAACATGACAAGTCAGATTTTTTGTGAATGCATCTGTGGACAGATCAAATATCTGCAGAAGACTGATTAAAGAAAAATTATATAGTATTTTTTGTATATGGATTTTACAGTGAAAAGAACGCTGGTAACTGGTAATAATAAAACGAAAAAAAGACATACATACAATGTGCAACAAAATTTCAGTTGATAGCAATGTTGGTCATCTCCTAAATCTCATTAAGCTGTACTTTGTGTTACTTGGAAATAGCATCACAATTAATGCTGAAACTTACCTGATAAAGAGCTGCTGTATAGTCTGCAGAGAAGCTAGTAATCTATTGTATGTCAAGTATGTCAAGCCTAGCGATTAGCATAGCACATCTTCTGCTGCTATTACGAGGTTTGGTCTTTCAGCAAGGTGTTGACAAGATCATAAAAGTCAACTTCTAGGACTTAGTGGTGACATTAAATATTACACCTCAATAGAAAAAGAAAAGAAAAAAAGTCTTGTTATGTCATTGACAGTTTCAACAGTTTTCCAACTAAGCTCTTGATTAAAATACATGGTGACATTTTAATTTCAGTGAGATTCACACACACACACACACACACACACACACACACACACACACACACACACACTTAATGTGAAGCACTGCCATGAACTGAAATCCACTTCCTGTGGATTCTATTTTTTAACTGTCAAATATGCTTGCTCAGTGACACTGAGGAACAATGAATCTTCATCATGGCTGTGGTGTTGATAACTGGTGGTATGTATGTCTGGATAGAGTGTGAGATAGAAGCTTTTCTTGTTAGGAAAGATATATTATGTTGCATTTTAGTGCATTATGTTATTTGGTCTTTTCCTCTCAACTTCAAAGTGCACAGTGACACAGAGAAATCAGTTTGTCCTTTTATTAAATTTTGGCCATCATTTGGACTATGTCAGTACTCAGTACTGAGTGTTTTGTGCACTGACACTTTTATCTCTTTTATGTATTGAGCATCCCTCTTTCATCTCTAACCTTAAGTGCAGCCCCAATTTTCTAATATTTTGGTCACTGTGTACATACAATTATTTGTAAATCTCATAAAACCATATTTTATTAAATGTTTAGACTGGAAAAATGTACAACTTTAAGAAAAACAATAAGGCCATTTTGAAAATGATGGCAGCAACATGTCTCAATAAAGATGGGACTGGGCCACGCTTACCATGGTGTAGCATCCCCTCTTCTTTTAACAACAGTTCGTAAACGTCGTAAAAAATTTTATTCTGACCACAGAACTGTTTTCCACTTTGCCATAGACCATTTTAAATGAGCCCTGAGAAGGCTTTGATTTTCCTGAATCATGTTCATATATGGCTTTTTCTTTCCAAGATAGTGCTTTAACATTTTTGGATGGCACTACTAACTTTGTTCCCAGACAGTGATTTTTGGAAGTATGCCTGAACCTATGCGGTGATGCCCATCACAGAATCGTGCCAGTTTGTAATGAGGTGCTGTATGAAGTTCACAGGCATTTTTTACATTTTTTCTTTAGATTATATTTTACACTGTAGACGATAATTTTGCATTGAGGAAAATTATTTTGTAATTGTTTGACAATTTGTAGAAGTAGATTTTCACAGACTTGTGAATCCCTGTCCATCGTTACTAACTTTGATTTGGTACAAAAGCGTTTTAGCTATATTTGTGACAATACGATTGTTTAATCTTCATCATGATTTAAAGTGTTTCTATGGTGCACTGAGTAGTAAACTCTTTTCCTTTTTTTTCTAAATGCTTTTTATGTTCATCAGAACCATTTAGAAACTCAAAACAGTTTGTTCTTGTCCTGTGTGTGAGGTAAACAAGAAACTATTGTACCTTCCAAAGTTGGTGAGCTCACCTTATCCCAAAGACTGGAAGGGTCACTTAATTAGACAAGCTCCTCTATAGTAATTCATTTCAATAAGCTGTGGTTATTCAGTTAGATTTTTACAGCGAGCTGATCTGCCGGACTGTTTCTTGGCCAGAAATGTAACGTGTTAATTAGTAAGCTTTAGATGTACTGGTGGATGGATTTTTATTCTAAACAAGGCCAGGGTAGCTGTTTCCAGCCAGTGTACTAATCTAAGCTAACTGGCTGCTGGCAATAGCTTCATGTGTTCATTAGAGGCATGAAAGTGATGTCAATCTTTTCATCTCACTTTCAGAAAGAAAGCAATTACACACATTTTCCAAAATAATAAACTATTCCTCAATCCAGGGATGCCACACGCACACACACACACACTACCTGTCAAATGTTTGGAAAGACATACTGTGTAGATAATGTTCATATTGTAAATGACTATTGTGGCTGAAAACAGTTGTTTTTAATTGAATATTTACATAAACATAGAGAGGGCTATGATCAGCAAACATTAGAAATGCCTTTGTTTGGTAATGCAAGTTTATTAATCCAAAGAATAAGACTAGAATATGTGGTCACTGGAAAACACAGCTGAAGAAATTTATCATTTGGTGTCCAAACCTTTGACTAGTGGTGTATCTGAGTGGCATATAAATTAATAATAGTTGAATTTCAATTAGCTATTTTAGTTTTAGGGATCTGATCTTGTTCACACTGGCTTAGTGTCACTATCTCTATTCTTACTGGGACACTTAAATAGAACAAACCATTGTTAATGTTATTAGTAACACTGTTCTGTAAGTTAAAATGTCTGCTGTGAAGAATAGCTATAGAAAAACACAGTTTTTTACACATGTAGTTCACATAAAATATTTACCAGTGACTGATAACATGGCAAACACATATTTCTTAACTTAATGAGGATGAACTGAAACTGTTCATAAGTTTACTGGTATCAGTCTAGAAATACAGATTGTAGGAGATCCAACCCTTGAATTGGGACAAAGTAAAAATAGACTTGTCCCACAGTGACAATTTTGATTTAACAATGTAAGAAAAGCACAGGTGTAACTAATAACATTATCAATGGCTCTGCCCCATTTAGATGTGCAGGTAATTCATGAGACAGTGAACCAGCATGTACAATACTAGGACACTGGCATCCCTGTGTGTATATATAGTATATATGATGTTAAACTACCTTTATCACTCCGCTTCATAGGTGTTTTAATAATTACTAATTACACTAATTGTTGGTCACTAGATTAACGCCACATTGTGAATTCCCCCTGAAAAGATGGAAGTTTTTTCCAGAAATAATATTTGAGTTCAATTATGAGTAAACATCAGGAGAGGACACAAAGAACAAAAGAAGCAAGAATACCCCAATACAAACCTCCCAGTGTGCTTATATTACATCAGCCAATCTCAGAGAGTGAGCAGAAGTGAGATAGTCTGTGTACAAAGTAATTACACAGCGCATAATGATTTATAATGCGTAGCAAAACATAAAAATGTAGCCTACACAAAAAACATGTTTGTCTTACACGTCTGAAAGCTCACTAACTTACTGTAGACCATCCGCCCACAGCAGGAAACAATGGAGCAGTGTACTGTCAGATCAAGCTGTTAACTCACTATGGATTCACACAAGCCACCAAAGTAATTCTCTACACTCTGGTTGCATGATAAATAGACACACAGATGTGCATGAATCAAAGTAACTTATGAAAGTGTCTTGCTGTAACATGTACAGTAAGTTAGTGTGCAGCAATGTGCTCACTATTGATGTTGTTTAGGAACAGTCAAGTGCCAGTCCAGTTTCCAGTATTGGTGTTGGTGGAGCCAAAAAAAACTAAACTCAAGATCATAATCTGCTGTCACTTATCACTGTCAACTATTAAATGGTGTTTGTAGAACTATTTATAGTTGCAACAATAAGAAAGTAAGCTATTTTCAGTTTCTTGCTTTTCTGCATAAACTGGATGATAATGTGATTTGATTTTCACCAAACAATATCTCTAAGATGATAAAACACAGATTGTTATGGTCTTTCTTGTCTTTATTGAACACACTCAATAAACATACAAAGTGATGGTGGGAACAGTAAGTGAAACTGTGTTTTAATAACTGGTTGAACCACCTTTGGCAGCAATAACCCCCAGCAAGTGCTCCCCATAGCTGCAGATTAGACCTGCACAATCCCGAAGAAATTCTGGTGTGAATGGCTCTCTTGAGGTCATTCCACAGCATCTTTATTGGGTTGACATGTTGGCTTGGACCTGGCCACTTCAAATGGTGGATTATGTGTCTCTAAAACCACTGTGTAGTAGATTTCCCTTTAGAGTCACCGTCCTGCTGCATCACCCAGCTTCTCCTGAGCTTCAGCTTGTAGCCATCCAGCCAATACTGTTGTAATTGTTGTTGAGTGTCAAGGTCATATTTGACAATTTTTTATTTGCAATTTTTTGTCTTTGAAGAGCAATGGCTTCATTCATGGTGTCCTGCCTGTTCAATCTTTTGCGTATGGTTGACTCATGAACAGAGATTAACAGAGTTAACCAGCTCCAATCAGTCCTTCAACTTTCTAGATGTTGCTTTAGGATTATTGTTCATCTCATTGGCTGGACACCCACTTCTATGGAGAGCAGTGGACTGATAAATATCTAAACTATGAGATTACTCATTCAACACATCAATCAACTTTTGATCATTATGGTTTGGATTATGGCTTGTGAATAACACTGTGGTGGTCCTCGGCCACACCATAAAGTTGGTAATGTTTTTACTTACCCTTAAGTTTACCTCAAGCTCAAG
>OMLM01008364.1:13568-25427 GCA_900302695.1 Helostoma temminkii
CCCCCCGGTTGTCGATAATAAAAACTGTGGAGCCATCAAAATTTTTATGTACCCAATCATGTTTTATTTTCTGTCTTTACCGCTTTAAAATACTGCTACTGCTCACTTACTCATGTGTGAGTTATTGACTTTTCTGTCAGCTTTTGTAATTTTTCATGTGTACATAGTACATTAAATTTTTATCGTCTCTATGAAAGCCTACTTTACAGATCCAACAACTGCATTAAAGGAATTACAAGAACAAATGACAAATCAAGAAGTTTTTAAAGTATATATGTTGGAACAAAAGGACACACTAAATCATAAAAACTGAGCGCTTTTGGTGTGCCCGTGGGAGAGCTATTACATTGCATTGTTTCAAATCTTCTTTTCAAAACTTCTAGATGGCATTTTACTCACTCAGGTTATAAATAAAGATATTGTATCTCAAATGTGTGTGGCAGCATCACGTCATTGTTGGTGAATTTGAATTTGTGACTGCTCTCAAATCTGCAATCATGTGCGTTGACTAGTGTGTCTGTGTGTGTACCTGATTGTACGTGCGTGTGTGTGTGTGAGAGAGAGAAAGAGAGAGAGAGAGAGCTGGGGCATATTCTTAATACTATCCTCAGACACTTTACTGCAAATTTATTCCACCATTTAAGATGATCGAGTGTGCATCATGGCTATTATTTTCTCACCATATCCTGGTTTGTCATCATCATCTGCATGAATCATTTTTGTCTGACCTTTCCGCACCTTCATCATTTCTTTGATTCTCTTGCTAGAAAACCATTCAAAGGGAGATGAAGTGATTGAAATGTTCAAGCAATTACAAATAATATAAAACACAATTATGCCTTTTTTCTAATCTTCTGTTATTTTCTTTTTTTTTTTTTGCACACAAAAATTTTTAGAAATATTTTTCAGTCAATCACTAAGAGTAGTATGAACTTAATTATTTATTCTAGGGTAATGAAATAAAGTCAGGTTTTTATATACTGTGTTTCAGTTTGGAAAAGGCTGATGGATATTTGTACTATGCATGTACAGTGTGTACATGCATAGTACATAATGTATGTTTATCAGTGTAAAGTAAAGCCTCAGGGCAGTGCACCCCTAATTCTGAACTTTCAGTGATTGTCAATCTTAATTAACAAATTCTTTGATGACTTCTAAGTGTTAACAGTTGCTCAGGGCTATACATCGAAAGAACAGAATTACACTTCCAGTATCATTTTATGCATCTTCTAAGACATCCACTTATGACTAATGTCTAATGCTCCCTAAGCTGCCTGCCTCTCTTTCCCCGCTTTTTACCCATCTTTCTCTCGTCCATCTCCTTCTTTGAGACACGTTGTGAACATATGGACGAGCCTGTTTGATTGCTGTGAAAAACAAACCCTTTCAGCTCACAAGCTGGATATCATGTCACATTATAAAGCCTAAAATCTGATTGCTATGCGAGCAAAATTACCATCGATTTGATTTGCAGAGATTAATTAAGCAGCACCACAGAAACCCCTCACTTGCCAGCATTAACACTGTTGGCTCAACCACTTAATTGTTGTTTCTGGAAGGGAGGGAGGAGGATTGAGTGACGCTGTTTCTCTCCTCTGCTTGTGGATGCTTTTGACAAGCTGATGAGCTCTTCTGTCTGCCTACCACAGCAATTTAAATCCATCTTTTGAATCCACTCATTAATATCATACACCCACCCACCCGCATACATACACACACACACATATTTACTGCTCTTTCAACTTCTTCACAATTCATGTCTATCATTTCCAAACACTTGTCAACATAATCTTTGAATTTATTCAGCAGTATGCATGAGCTCAACACGCATCACTGTACTCTTCCATGTAAACAGCTTCTGGAATTGCTAATGCTTGACTGTTAATGGACTCAATGTGCAAACTAGCACATTTCACATGAATAATCTGTCAAATGCTGTGGTTATCACCGTATGATAAAAAGTTCAAGGAGAAAGTTGGTGTTTGACATGACAGGACTCAGCAGTCAACTACATGTTTGTATTTCTGAAGAAGTTTTTCCACTAGTACAAACAGTGAAAGGTGTGAAGTGGTACTGTAAGGGTATGGATGGATCAAATAAGTCCTTGTTTCTGCCAACCTGATCCTGACGGTGTCTTAGCGCCTCTTTTTGAGACCTTATCGAACTAATACCATTCTTAGACATCCTCTTTTACGTGATAATGTCAAGGCCTCTCCTTCTGCCAATCTGATAAGAGATTGGGAGTTGCTGGGTAAAAGAAAGCTTTCTCTCTGCGTTTCCACCTGGACATAATCTCTCCTTGTTATCGAGCAAACAGATAGTCCAGTCATGGTGTAAATAAATACCTGTACTTAGCTTTTGTCCTCCAAATGTATCAATTATCTTAATGTAGATACTACATTGCACCACAACCAAATAATTTCAACTCGTTGTTATAACAACGTATGCTCTGGGTGATTATTTGACGCACTCGGTGGAGCGCTCAGTTACAGGAATGATGGCTACTGATGCACTCATTAAAACATCAGTTAGAGGGTGGAACTACCATCGTCTGACTGATTTTATGCAAGAAGACAAAGAAGTTATGGTTAGTCGCAAAACCTTTAAGGTTAAATAAAGTTAAGAGATGGCAAGGCACGGGGGTTAGGGGTTAGGGGTTGATTATCCCCAAGACTTTTGAGCAAGTCTTGGGGATAATCAAGATGTTGGAACTCTCCCATGGATGCCATTTTTGCCCAGTCTATTTCTTATTATCATGAACACTGACCTTAACTAACTAAGGCAAGTGAGGCCTGCAGTTTTTTAAATGTTGTTCTGGATGCTTTTCTCTCCTAATGATTTTTGGTAGGCCGGCCACTTCTGGGAAGGTTCAACATTGAATCCTAGCATTGTTGTCAGGCAGCTTCTTTTTGAGTGAATTTTAGATTCAACAGGTCTGGCAGTAATCAGGCGTGTGTGTGACAAGTGAAATTGAACTCAGCTTTCCAAAAAATATTGTTAATTACAGTTCAATTATGATTAAGCGCTGGGGGCAATTACTTTTTCACATAGGTCCAGGCAGGTTTAAACAGCTTTTTTTTCCCCTCAATAAATGAAATCATAATTTAAAACAGCATTTTGTATTTATTTGGGTTATCTTAGTGTAATATTACATTTGAAGATAAATATGCTATGTTATCATTTTGTGAAGGATTGCATCTGTACAATCCAAATACTTGGTGAAATGCTAAATGTGGCTTTCCTATTTTGGAACAAAACAACAACAACAACAACAACAACAAAAACAAGCAAGTGAGATTCAACAACAGAAACAGCAAATTCATGCATAGCTATACAGCAACATCCATGCAAACACACTCTCATTTACATTTGTTCCCCATCCCTCCCCTCTCCTTTACTGCATAACCCAATGAGGCGTTGTGAATGTGCGGTATGCATATATACAGACCTATTTGTACTTGCAGAGGCAGAATTTGGATATATGGCAGAAGTAATTTCACATGAAAGTAATTTTACCCAGGTCCAAACCTCTGAGCAAGTGAATATCTGCTTTCCTATCAGCTATTTGTCATAGTATTGTTGGAGGACTTTGGAAAACACAAAAGGTCACAGTACATGCAGGCATAACTCAGCAAGAAGAGAAAGAATACATCATGAAAAAGGCATGTGAAAGGGGAGGGGAGAAAATGGGAAGGGAGAAAAGGCAATATGTGTGGGGGCGAGAGATGTAAGTGTAAGATTTGTTGGCTTTGTCTGAAGCAGCGGTGGGCACAGATAAAGAAATACAGAGAGAGTGAGGGAGAAAAAAGCAGAAGAGAAAGAGCAGCAGCAAGAATGCTCAGAGGAAACAACATAATGTCAAGCTCTCATCCTGTCTAATCTCTTGTAGCGTTTCTAACGTTTTAACTCCTCCTTCTTCATGGAGTCTGGCTAAATTTCTTTCCCTTTCGGCCTTACGGCTTGGCTAATTTCAGCTGAGCCCCAGCCTGTAGACTGTGTGGGGTGATCGATCTGACTCATTATAGACCTGAATGTATCCACTCATACAGCCCAGCATTTGTGTGATAGTCAGCCACAGGAGGCATCCTTAAGTGCACTTGCTCAGTATGATGCACTCACTCAAACAACATATACACCATCCAACTGGACAAGACATGATTTATTTATTTATTTTTGGTCAGTAGGTTATAGGTTCTACAGTGGTATTCTCACCAGTAATTGACAGCAACTGTCCGGTTATAGCTTTGTAACTCCATGGAAGCTTGTCAAAATTGGGATTTCTCCACATGTTGAACTGGTATGCATTGAGCTGTAGAAGGAATTTTATTGTTTTGTGATTTTTAGCTTTTCCCAAACTGTAAATATAAGATAAAAAGTGTAAGGAATGGGAAAATGTACAGTATGTTTGTCTGCTGTAATGGAAACCTAGCACCACAGCACACATTGCTAACTTGCCTACTCCCTACAGAACTGCTGTATATCGGAGTTTCTTTAACACTATTATAATAGCTAATTACGTTTTTGTGCCAGTTACATCTGAACTGCATGGCTGGACATTTTCCTTTAGGATTTTCTGGTGGAGTGCAGAAATCATGGTTCCATCAATTGTCCGGAAATTGTCCGGCTAGAAAATCACTGTGTAGTTTGCATTGGTGCCAGCCAGTCACACTAAATACAGTGATACATGGTTACTATCTAAACAAATGTAATTTATATCTAACTTTAAGCTATTGCTATGATCTGAGCTATGAACTCTGAAACACTAAACCTCAGCACAAGATAAAACACTGGACACATTCTCTGCACCCTCGGTGTGACCCCCTGTCAATCCCATCATGCAATGCACTGTTGCTGTGAAATAGGACAATGCATTAACATTACCTAATTAATTACAGAACTGAATGTTTGAAAGATAGCAGTGAATGTTTTATGTAGCAGAAAACTCTTTGTTATGAAGCTATTATTATTCCATCAAAGTGAATCGTTTGATTTTGTCTTTCCTGTGTCTTCATACAAATGCTGCTGTTCAGGTTTCCTGATGTACCTGTGGCAGTAACAGTGAACCAGATACACCTGACCACAGGCAAATACACACAGGCTCTTGTTAGCCCTGTCTAGAAAGTTGTTAATTTATTCCTCTAGCATGGGTAGTGACACTGATTGGGCACTTAAGATTATTACTTAACAGTTTCACACAGAATAAAGCCTCAACTATTACAGTGCAACTATTACCTACTTTACCACAATATAAATTACATGCTATGTTGATGTTTGAGATTCCTCATAATAATGTCCTTTGGACAGCTACTATTTAAATCTTTTAACAGAGTTAGTGTTTGACAAATTGTTTCATTTAAAGCATAATGTAAATGAACTGTAAAATCTGCATGTGAATAAAGCTGAGCAACCTCCTCTCCTATGAAAAATCAGTTTGCTGAATTTCCCTCAACACCAGGGAGCAAGCCAGACTGCAGGAGGAGAAATGTAGAGATCTGTAGGGCATGAAAAAAAAATGAGAGGGATGAAGAGCCACTCCATCTCCACATCTATATTGTATGCCCTGGAGTTGTATAAAATGCATTTCCTGTCAGTGTCCTCTGTGTGTGCAGGCTGTTCGGTAACGTAAAGCCTCCACCCAGGTTCAGTAAAATATTATGTGAGACGTAGGAGTCTTGAATCCATGCTATGTCAGTACGGCCACTGCTTTGTGGATATTAATACATCCAGCTTTCCTCAGGGTGGAGAGAAACAGAGCTCAGTGATCTTTCATCCTTGCTTTATCACAGACAGTGTGACACTTGGTATGGATCACCTCACCTCACCCATCCTTGTACTGTCAGGCGTGTCACATACAAATATGTTCGCCCACACACATATGAGCTGCTTGGCACATGACCCTTTCTCCCCCTCAATCTAACCCTGTCACTGCATTATCCATGCTTTTCAGAGACCTGGTCACGCCCTGGAAAGGCCACACACACACACACCTGGCCACAGGCGAATGCATGAAGAGTGTGGCATGACCATCCATGTTTCACTAGTGACCCCTCTCCAAAGCTTCTCTGCAGTTATTGATATTCACTACCACCCATGTTTTGCCTTGCAATTCAGCAGTGCAAGCCAGTGCGGAGAAGAGGGACTGTTGGAGGGAGCCAAAGGCAATGGCGGACTACTTTGTTAGTTCAACTTTTTACACAGCAAATAACAGAGAAGCAAAAAATGCAGCATTTTAGCCTAAGTTTAATATAAAGTTTAGAGTGGTGGAAATGTAACTGTAAAAAGGAAGGTTTAGAAGATGGTAGTGAGAACAGCTATGTTGTATGGACTGGAGGCAGCAGCACTGACAAAAAACCAGGAGGTAGCAGAAATGAAGATGCTGAGATTTTGGGAGTGATGAGGGTGGACAGGAGTAGAAATGAGTATATTACAGAGACAGCACAGGTAGAACAGTGTGGAGACAAAATGTGAGAGGCAAGATTGTTTGGGCATCAGCAGAGAAGGGATGTGGAGTTTATTGGGAGAAGAATGCTGAGGATGGAGCTGGGGAGGGTCAAAGAGTAGGTTCATATACATGGTGATAGAGGACATGTGAGAGGTTGGTCTGAGAGAGGACACAGTGAACGGAGCAGGATGGAGATAAAAGATCTGCTGTGGCGAGCCCAAAAGGGAGCAGCCGAAAGAAGAAGAAGAAATGTAACTATAAAAAAATATGAGCACTGGAGAATGGGACTCAACAATGGTCCACCTATCTCATACAAGTTGGCTAGTCCAAACAGAACAGTGCTCCCTTAGTCCGAAATGTAAAATATGTATCACATTATGTAAAAGTACCATCAAGCAATTTATGTAAGTTAACACAAGGTCAGAGATTGATTTGGCAATAAAACTGCCAAACGTAATAAATAACTGATAGTGAAAATAGAGAACGGTATGACCTCATCCAAGAAATTGCATGTAATGTCGATTGGTCACACCAGGACAGTACCTGATATACTTTATAAAGCCACTATCAGCTCCTGTCACAGATAATCATGCAAAGACATCTGTTTAGCCTTAGTCTTGTATATAATATTCTAAATCTCTGCGCCATAGAGCTCCATTTTTGTCCAAAAGCTATTAAAAAACAATTAGCCACAGTTTTGCACTGGTTGACACGTTCTTTCATGACAGTGCGCATATGTGCTGTAGCTCAATTTGAATGAATCAGGCTGCCATAAATACTCACTAGTGTCCCATATCCATGGCAGAAAAAGTCCCCAAATGATGCTAAATTTGAGCATCATCTATATTTGTTGCCAATTTTCGCATTTAAATCTTCAGTAGGAAAAAAAAATTAGCTTGGGGCAGAGTGCATAACACAGGCAACACTAAAAGACATGCTAACACATTAACTGTGTGCCCTTAATGGATTTTTGATTAAGATCAAAATAAAGGATCGCTAGCCTAATTTTTAAGGCAAGCTGCAAGCACAGTGCACCCTTGTTTGGTGGTGGTAGTGTTAACATAGCTACCTTAGACACTCAGTCACGTGACTCACATTTTACCTGCTGTAGCGGACCCCTGAGATTCTACTGAGCAGATGAAGTCAGACAGGCACATTTTATGAGTCATGTATACACCTTCGTGGGCCTGTAAGGAGGTCATGCAATAAAAAGGAAACATTAAGGGGCACAAACACGCACTCACTTGGATTACATCCTGATGGTCTGTGCTTCATTAAACATAGATATTGACAGGTTGTGTGACAATGGGGGTAACCCATTGTCCACTGAGGCAAAATGGGTTTCAGTGCTTGTCCGTGCCTGCGCACATTTTTGGATCCATATGAATGGTCAAGATCACCGGCATTAGCTCTGGTGTCCTCTTCTTGTTTTCAAATCAGAACTCTGAGTGAAACTCCTCCACAGATGGAAGTCAGTGAAATTACACAGTCTGAACCACATCATTTTTATTCTTGTGTATTACTGTAAAAGGCTGCAAAGCTGCAATCTATTGTGTCCGTCTCCCCATTTCTCTTTCCGTGATTATACAAGGTGATGCATGGCATTAGCGACAGGAAGCTCTGATTAATGCTGAGAACAGTCCCCAGAATATCCTCAGACACATATAAGGCCCTGAAGTTACAGAGCTGCTTACGCAGGCATGCATAGATTTTAAACATTGTAACTCTGTTTTAGAGTCTTTGTTTTTCTCTCATTGTCTATTTGGCATTCCTCTTTTAACCTGTTACCACACACGCATGCACACATTCTCACTTATACATGCAACAAAGAAAGAATATTCATGTTCAGGTGGCGTAAAGCTAGTTTTATTCTTTCATCATGTCCCCTGCATTGTAAAACAGCAGAAAGCTCCTAAGAGACCTACTTTCTGACTTTCACTCTTTCGCACACACACATCACACTCAGTCTTTAATCCTCTCTGTCCTGATCTCCTCCTCACACACCTTAGGTGAAATCTGCCTCTCACCTCTTCTTTTTCTCTGTGCTGATTCATCACAGTCCAAGATCCTAAATCACACAGCGCTGCCGCTCAGTGTCAGATGTAGTTCATACAGGTGTATTACACACCCCATGCACACACACAGAGTTTATCACTATCAAATGTAGTGTGCTTCCATCAATGCCAAAAAGTGTGCCACTGTTATGCTATGAATAACAGTGATTTTTAGTAAAATGTCAAATTAATTGATTATTTGATAAAATAGGGTAACGTGACTACTGCAACATATTTTTTCTCAATGTTAAATTACCTTGCCTCCTTCATTTGTCTAAGCTGCTTTTGCATCTTCTTGTCTACTTCACAGTGGATTAATATTGTTAATAAACCTCTTTCTTACAAAAAAGTTAGGTCAGATGATTATACGAATAAATGTTATATGTAAGATATGTCCTATTACCATTGAATTTAGTCTTGTCATAAAAAATTGCCTAAGGTGCAAGTGTAGATTTGATAGAGGTCTGATTCTTGAGAGATGAGTGTAACCTTTTTTCTGTTTGTTTTATAGCAGGGATGTTCTTCGGCCTTTGAGGTTATATTTGGAATAATATAGACTGATATACAGCAATGTCATAATTGTGTCACATCGTTAGCTAGAAGAAAAAAAGAAGAGGCAGTTGTACCATGTGCCAAAAAAGTGTTTTCATTACATCACAAGGTGCCAGAATTGAAGTAGGAATGGCTCTAACTGGAAGTTAGAAAGAATTAGACATAAGGTGATCATCAAAGATATGTCATGTCAAATTAGAGATGAACATATTGAAGGTAAAGGCTATAAGACCATCTCTTGATTTTCCTGTGACTACAGTTGCACATACTATTCAGAAAGGTACATCAGTGTCAGATTGCACCATCTGTCGCTGTTTTAGCCAAAGTGGAATTTATGGAACAAATTAAAAGGACTCCACTACTGAAAGCAAATCATAAAAAAGCGAGACTGGAATTTTCCAAAATGCATAGTGACCAGCCACAAAGCTTCTGGCATTTGGGAAGATGAGACAATTCAAAAGTGATTTCAGTAAATATTTATTTATTATCATTTTTGTCAGTTTCATGTTATTTCAGTGACCATTGTGAGTTTTTCTTTCTTTAACAGAAGGGTACTAACAATTTTGTCCATGTCTGTTCAACATGAAATTTCTAAATAGTGATTTCTTTTAAAAAAGGAAAAAGCTGTCCAAACCTTCCTGGCTCTATGTCAAAAAGTAATTGCCCCTAATGCTAACTCATTAATGAACTGTGATTAACCACATTATTTGTGAAGCTGACTTCAATTTGACTTCCACATCCAAGCCTGATTACTGCCAGACCTGTTGAATTAAAAACTCACTTTAATTTAAGCTGTCTGATAAAGTCAAAGAGAAACATATCATGGTGCGATCTAAAGAAATTAATAACTGGATAGGGTTCCAAAGTTATTGTAAAAGTTTTGGCCCCAGTGAAAAATGGCATCCATGGAAGAGTTCCTAAGAAAAGCCACTGCCGACCAAAAAGAACGCAAAGGCTTTTCTCACGTTTGCCAAAAAACATCTTGATTATCCCAAACACCTTTGGGCAAATATTCTGTGGACTGATGAGACAAAAGTTTTTGGAAGGTGCATTACATCTGGGGCTACTTTGCAGTTTCAGGACCTGGACCACCATAATTGATGGAACCATCAATTCTGTGCTCTACCAAAAAATCTTGAAGAAGAATGTCTCATCATCAGTTTGAGACCCCAAGCTCAAGCGCACCTGGGTTATGCAGAAGGGCAGTGATCTGAAACAAGCCAACAAGTCCACCTCTGAATAGCTCGAAAAAAAAACCCACACGAAATTAAGGTTTCAAATGGCATAGTCAAAGTTCGAATTTAAATCCGATTGAGATGCTGTGGCATGAGCTTAAACAGGCTGTTGAACATTCCTCCACCGTGATATAAAACACGTTACCGCAAACGCTTGATTGCAGAGTGGCACAACCTGTTATTAGTTTTAGTGGGGGAAATTACTTTTTCCACATAGGGTGAGACGGGATTGGACAGCTTTCTTCTCTTAATAAATGAATCACTTAAATACTGCATTTGTTTTTACACAGGTTATCTTTGTATAATATTAAAATTAGTTTGATGAGCTGAATAATACAAATGTGCACAAAAATAAAAAGGGCAAAAGCTGTTTCACAGCACTGCATGTCACTACTTGTCACTAATTTTTTTTCACACTTCTCTCAAAAGCAGAACTATCATACAACTTGACATTGTATATAACAGTGAAAAACACATTTAACATGTCTTTTTTTCTCAACTCACTGATTCCACATATATTAAATATAACTAATTCAGGCTGCAATAACAATAGTGCTACATACTGTTACAAGCCTAGCAGTATATAAAGCTCAAAAGCAGAGGTGGATCTAAGTGGTTATCCCTACGGACATTTTGCTATTGATACCTAGAGACGAGTGGATTGAGCAGACAGTGTATCTGCATGTCTTTCTGGACACATTGTCAATATCTTCTTTCATCCTTGCATTTTTGTTGTCTAAACGCTCAAACCCCACGAGTAATAAACCTTGAAGCCACAGTGCCTTAAATTAAATGAAAAATGCAGTCTTTGTAATATTTAGCAGCCCGTTAGCACAAAATCATCCCTTTGTGTATTTTTTGGATTGAAGAAAATTCAGACTAAGAATCCATTTGTTTTGTTTTTTTCTCTCATTAAGTTTAACCATCAGCCATCATTTGTTTTAATCGCTTATCCACTCCTACTGGTGTGTTTTTCAGAATACATTTGAGTGGGGACGTGTCAAGAAAATCACTCGTAGCTGCTGGATACGGTTCAATTAGCAGCTCAATATTTCTGACTGGTAGCGTCGGGAGTCTGCTGTCTCCTCAGCTTTGTTTCTTAACAAAATACATATGTGTTTTGGCTTGTTTATTTTGCATTGGCTCATCTTACTGTTGCCTCTGCCTCTCTCTTACTGTGGTCCTATGTACTTTGTGATTGCAGCAATGAAACAGGTTCTTTTCAATATGTTTTGTACACCTTTATTTACTTATTCATCAAAGAACTGTATTATTTTTAAACGTATGTAGTCAAAGTCATTATGTCGCATTCTTCCTGCTGAGTTGTCAGCAGGCAAGCGATCTTCTAATAACTATTTACATGATGATTTACTGCCAACTTTCACTATAAATCCTGAATTATCTCTCTTCTATCATCTCCCATCTCTCCACAACTTTTTCCATTACCCAAGAGCTTTAAATCTAATTCCAAATGGCAGTTTATTTTCTCTTACAGAGCCAAAAGAAAGGGCATTGTAATAGCTCAGAATATCAAAGTGTCCCTTTGCAAAGGCAATTTATAGCAGAAGGGCCAAGG
>OMLM01008366.1:26449-65390 GCA_900302695.1 Helostoma temminkii
CCCCATGACATTTAAGGGTGCCTGGCATCCGTTTGAAGTGGGAGAAGGGGCATTAGCTCTGGTTTCCTGCCCAAATCCCACACAAGCCAATAAAATGCATGCAGGTCTGAAGCGAACCAAAGGAATTCCTGTCCACTAAACAAACAAGACTGGCATTTAGCCTTATATTATACTCTACTATATAAATTATGATTAATGTAGAAACTATTCTTCCTGTGTTAACAATTCTTTTGAGTGTCTCAACTGCGTGCTCCATAAAACTCTAATTTGCAGTAAATTAGTCAGTGCAAATAGTCATAATTAAATATAAATCGTCTCTCATTTCAGTTTTCATGTAGCTTCGCTGTAAAACATTATGCAGTTAATACAGCCCAACACCTTCTGGGCTCTTATATTTCAGTAATCACTCAGCAGTGGGGGCTAGAAAGGATAGAGCCAAATCCCAGGAGCTTCTGATTTCATTTTGCTGAGGTGGAAATGAGACTTCTGCCTTTTCCTCTGGCAACTTTCACACTAAGTAGTCGCACTAGGCACTTGAGAAAGTCCCTAGAGATATTTATGTGTTGACCTTCCCCTGGTCAACACTGCTGTGTTATTTGACCTTTGTCCTTGATACAATTTCAACCATTTACAGTCAAGATGAGGAAGTACTGCCATCTAGCGGCCGTCTCACAAACTTCAAACCAGAGGCTTTTGGTTTTGAAATGGGGTACAGAGGTATCAGATTTATGCATCAGTTACTCTTAGTTAAGTTGATTTTGGGATTAACACCTGTATAAAATGCAGTAAAATTTAATATTTGAAGTGTAAATGACATAATTTAAAACTGAACAGAATTCATCTATGTTTGAGGTCTCAAATCTCAAATGAAACATCTTGTCAGCAGCACTCAAATGCTTTTTGGGAGTGTAGGACTGTATTTATTGTATAGTATAATGTGTTTACACTAATTATATGAACATATGGTCAGCATTTTATACTTGAGTTTATTGAAGTCATATTTTAACGTAATTACAGTCATTCTCTCGCAACACTGTGATAAACGCATGGCTGATGCCTAAATGTGAGCAGGATTCATAGATTAAAATGGGAAGGACATCCATGATTAATGGTTACACTTGGAGGTTAACATGGGTTTAACTACCTAGATGAATGTATATAAGCTGAATCTCGCATACGGCTACTTTTCAAAACCTGCTGAGAGACACACTGCTCAATTAAAAGGCTAATGAAAAGGCTATTAGGATTAAGTCTGAGGTGTGCTTCGGATGAGATAAATATGTTAGTGAAATCGCTCCACATAGTCTTGCCAGCAGGCAGTGATTGAGAAAGGTCAGCATAAGCTATTAGTCATGTTTCAATCCATTCTCTCTGAAATGTAGAGAGCATAATGGCCCGTATCTCTGTTCCATAAAAGGTTTAATTAAAGCAAGATGAAAACAGTGATTAGAAAAATCGTTGTGGAATACAATGAGTAAAGAGTGACAGGGGTATTTTGAGCTGTGTGGCTGAAGCGTCAACAAAAGAAGAAAAATTAACTAGAGGAAGAAATCAAACAGGAAAATGAGGTGGCTAATACATCAAAAGGGTTTCAAGCTTCTGATGATCCCTTGTTTTCTCTCTCTCTTTTTTTTTTTTTGAGGTGTTGGATTTTCTTGTATAATAAGAAGAAAAATCTTCCCACACTCTGAGCAACAAATAGTTCTTTTACAAACCTCCGGGCAATTTCTGGCACTGGGAAATGTTCTGGCATTACTTCTGTGCAGTGAGGAGTAGGTTTGTCTAGGAAGGAGGCGGAGAGGCAGAAAATGAGAGAGTCCACACAGAAAGAAGTCCAAAACTATTTTGTCTACTTGAGTAAATACTGTAGTCATTATTTTAGGAAATGGATAAACAAATTAAGACAACGAGAAATGACATGTGACTAAGTTGGGATCTACGATAACTGCATAAATACTATAAGAGCTGGATTACATGCAGATTTATTAGGTGTTTAAAAAATATTTTCTAACCACACAGCTATCTTCCATGAACCACCTGCAATTACACTCTAGATGGCACTGTAAGCCTCAGTAATCTTCCTGTCAGCTACAGGAACCACTGAACATGCTTCAAAGCCTCTCACAGTGAAACCCAAAACTTGAAGGAAAGGATGTCTCACAAGCAACCAGATTTGAGAGACTGCCAGGCAAATCCTCAGCTCGGGCTGATTATTTGCTTCTCGATGGTTTAGAAAGTAGGCCAAGGAGCCGCCGATTCTGATTTGCAAAAAAGGTTTGACACAAGCAGAAGACATCAAATGTATGGTACCGAAGAAAATGCAATATGTGAATGCGTTTGATGCGGTGTTTGTGAGAAATGAGAAAGAATATCTGTGATTGTGCTGCATCTCTGCACCTAACAATCTTCATTCTGATGTTCAACTAGTTTATTTTAAAGACATTCCCTTTTAATGGTAGAATGAAGAATACGCTAAATGTGGTTTGACACCTGTTTCCAGAAAATATTAAGTGTAGCAGCAACAGATGTGAACAATGTGAGCACTTGTTGCTTTGAATGTAGGATGTGAAATGATGATTGAATAAAGAATAAATAAAGTTTAATTTGGTGCTTGGAACAATTTCAATTTTGTAACTCAATATCATGGTGTCACATCATAACATAACATATAAACATGCTGACACAAAAACACACTACTGAATGTACATGTAACCTGTATTAATACTTATACTTCATATACACACTACATCTATTCCTATATACCACACACAGAGGCACAAACACACACTCACATACACAAGTAACGTCATTTCATGGGTAGCGGATGATGGCGAAAGTACAGGCCAGAGGAGATGGAAGACACACACTAGGGGGAATGATGAGAGGAAATGATGCGCATGATGAGTGCTGAATGGTTGGCCAGTGGGACAGACCTTGTCAGACTGTCTGCTAAAGGGGTAGAAGACAGAGAGCAAGAGATGAGAGAACATAAGACAAGAAAGAGAGTGTGAGAGCTGGAAAAAAATGATGATTAATGTCAAAATACTATTAGTCTGTGACAACCAGGGCTTTCCCTGTCTTGTGCTTTATGACCACTGCAGTGCTCTGCCACTAACTGATTACTAACTTGAAAAGTTCTGAGTTAGATGGAAAAGCGGGCCAGCGGCATGTTTTATTCATTCTTATTACATAAATTCTGTGTTGCAGTTCCGATTCCTCCTTTGCATGAGTATTTCTGTAGCCCAGAAACGTCTAGGGCTCCCGGTGCTGTATTGAGCATCGTTTGCTCCTCTTGTCTTCATGCTTTTCATCTGCAGAGCAGGCCCTCACAGAGAAACAATGATGACCTAGTTCTGAGTTTGTCTCTGTCTTACAGCCAGTTCTCTTCTGTCCTAATCATAGTCCCTCAGCTCTGAGAGCTGCAGCGCTACCAAGACAGGGAGAGAGAGGGGAGGAGAAGACAAGGAGAGATAAAAAGAGACGAGGAAAAAAAAAGTCAGCATAAGAGGCAGGAAAGAGAGCTAATCTCCAAGGAGGAAGAAGTAAAAGGTAAAGGATGACAAAATATAAGGAAAGATGGTTAGATATATTCACAGATAGAAATAGAAAGAGAAAGAGTAGACAGAGAAGGTTAAACCACTGCACCTTTCCTGAGTCATTCCCCGTGGAGAGCAGATCTAAAGGCAGGATTGATTCCATGACAGGTTGTAGAAGAAGGGAAATGGAGGCCTGATGCACTGTGCTCCTTCATCTGCACAGATGTCTCTGGAGATACTGGAAATCAGGTCACTCTGTTCATCATCAGGAGTGACTATACGTAGCAGGGTTGAGAAACCTTGTTGTGCTTATGTAATACATAATATAGATCCGGTAGCATATCTTAATATCTAACAACAGTTTCCAGCTACCTGAAGTAATCAAGCCATTCGCTTAAATTAACACAAAATATTAAAGCATTATAACCCAGTAAACAAACCAATTGAAATCACTGGATTAGGGCTTTTCTTCAAAACATTAGTGTGAAAAATTGCATCCTCAATAAGCAAGTTTCACAGTTTTGTATCTTCATAATCTGCTCTGGGTTGCATATCCTGTTGTCTTGGAATTAACATTTAACAGGTTTATCTCAGTGACGCGTGTGAGGAGAAGAACAATGTGGAGTGACGTAGGATCACTGAGCTCTAACACTCTGTATAACTATGGTGTGACTTTGATTTTATTGAAGTGCTCAGTGAATTATAAGATGCAACTAACCATACAAACTGACTGCATAATTAATTAGAAATAACACCTTTAACAACACCAGTCCCTTTTTGTATGTGCAGTACACATGAAGATGTGAAGTTAGAGGAACATTGTGGTAATTACTAATTATTTAAGCTTAGGCATCTGTTATGTTTTGTATGTTTTTTGACTGTATGGTAATTTTTAAATATGTAAAAATTAAAAAGTAAAGAAACACATTACGCCATACTCCCAAATTTATGATTACCATTTATGAATCTTGATTTCATTTGTTAATTGATCAAAAACACATTTGTGGCCATTGTGATATATGCACAAATCCTTTTCTACACAGTTATAAATGTTGCAGATTGCTGAACATGCATTAGTAGCTATAATGACATACACATAGTTCTCATCGGTTGCTCCCAAACACAGGGTTGACACTTACCTAAGTCAGACTTACTACACACTATTAGAATATACTGTATACCCTTTAGTTGAGAAAATACTCCCTGATTAAATCTTTAAGGTCTGAGGCTGATAGCCCTTATTCCCAAAATGTTGCATCTTATCCCTTGTACTGTTTGTCGGTGTTTACTGGTATTCACTACTTATGTCACTTTTATAGAAAATATTATAATATATAAGAGAAAAAAACTGTTAATTTGGTTCTATTGTGCAGTATGTTCCAAGATCTATCAAATGTTATCCAAAAACAAACTATTAAAATATCACGTTGTGTTTTTTCTACTTATTTTTGGGTTAGTGTTGTGATAGTGTAGTGTGTGTGCTTATCTTAGTGACTTGGTAGCTGAGTAGCTGGTTACAGTGCATGCCTGCATATCATATCCTCTCTCTTTTCCTCTGTTTCCTGCCTGCTTCCTTACTTACACTATCCAACAAAAACAGAAATACCACAAAAATATCTTTAAGTTAAGTTTGGTGGTTAAAAAAATGTGTGTGTACAACTTGCACTCTAAGCACATCTTGTGAAATCATGCATGCCTCATATCCAGAATGTGGAAGAGGATTTCCTGGCTAAAAGAAAACGTATTCTGTGACAGTGTCTTCATGTTGATGTCACTCGTGTCAACTGTTGGTGATGCAAATGGACAGGAGAGTAAACACAAGGCAAATTGTGCATCCAGCATGAAAACGTCTCCCTCTCTCAGAGTACCCACCCCTGTCACTAGGGCTAGTGCCAGCTGGGGACTGTGGGGATAGATTTGACCTTGCCTGTCACCCCATATCTTCTCTATATTGAAAAAGGATAAAGAATGTGGTTTACTGGGGAAAAGGATGAAAATGTGAGTAACTCAGTTTGGTATATAAGATGTCCCTTTGCACATCCCATCTATCAGTGTTAAAAGTATTGTCACCAAACAGGATGCTTAAATTTTATGTGCACTGGCTCACTGTTCACTCTGATGTTCGAGGGAGGGGAGGTGGTAATGAGATGGAGGCAATGGTCAAGGGTGCCAAAGCTGGAGAAGCACACGGTTGGCACTGAGCTGGCAACAAGCTGATTTTGGGGGAGGGGATTCCTTGCCTGGCAGTGCCTGTCTATTAGAGTAGGGGGATCACAGCTTGGTGACTCCTAAGCTGCCTGTATTATGCTAAGACATGTATCCTTGAGGGAGCATGGCTTGGGATTGAAAGTCACACAAGGACATAAATTTAGCAGAGCTAATAGGAAGATACAAAGCACTTGTACTGGAAGACATCCGGTGCAGTGCCACATCTGCACAAATTTGTATAAAAATCTATGTTTACAGTGGTTCAGATCTTTTCACCTTATGATGCGATGATTATTTTGTCGCAATGCAATGAGAAGTTGAATTTAGTGCAACAAACACAGATTTTAAAGTGTTTAGATGCATAGTTTAACAGGCTCATAAATATAGACATCTGTGCCATGTTTATGTTTGTTATCACTGAGTTTCACTCTGTGTGTTTTGATTTCCACCATGTGACACATGTCTGACTCAAAGAGATGAATTACACCCTCAGCTCATTTCCTTCTCCTTCCCAACCTTTACACAAGGTGACCTTGCGTGTAACACAATTTACAACAGAATGACATGTTAGCTGTTCACAGGGCTGCCAAGCTGCATCGACGGTGCTAGTGTTGTGAGACACTGCTTAGTCGGTCTGTAGCACTAAATGGTACAATTCAATAAGGGGGAGGATTGTCTTTGCTTCCATATGTCTTCCATCTGCTTTGCTTACTCTAAATTCTTTCTGTCTATAGCGAGACTGCAAACAGTTAGTGCACGTATGGGTGAATAAACAAAGTGCAGATGTCATTTCAGCATGATCAACAGACTCCAACAAGCCTTCATGCAAATTGTGAGGGGAGCAGAATAACAGGAGTACTGACACAGAAAGAAATGCTCCCTGATGATACCTGGTTTGTTATTACCTCTACAATGCCTATTGTACAAGTGTAAAATGCAACCACTAAGCCCTAAATTAACTTCCTTGACTTCTCTTGTGGTTTAAACCACTGACAATATTGGCCGCACCTTGTCATTCTGTCCCTATGCTCCACCAACCAATGGTTGATGATGTGAAATATTGATTTGCATGTCCATCCATATCACCAGGCCATGGCTGTGCTGTCAAGTTCATTTAGAAGCAGACTATTTAATGGCTCTTTGCTTCCAAGCTTGTGGCAATAGTTAGAGGAGAGGTGCAGAAGAAGGGGGTAGAGGTCCCTCAGGGTAGAAAACACAAAGAGCAATAAAAAAAGCATAATGTTGCAAAGAGATTCTCATAATCTAGCACTGGGTATAAGATCAACAGTACACTTGCTACAGTGATGTAAGAAACTACACACAAATCTTGTATATAGGGCATAAACCTGCAGTTATTCATGCAAATGGAATAAGTTGCTTGGTGCATCAAATGAGGCTGTACACTATATTTCCCAATTAGTCATTTCAGCATGGATACACTCTTCTGCTTCATATAAACAGCCAAAAGCCTTGCCTGAGACTCATACATATCCACAAACCAATACTGCATAAATGGATACACACAAGCACATGCGCACAGAAAGTAAGAAACACTGAGACAGGATGGCCTTTGCAGAAAACATGAGGAAAAAGGTTATTCTCCCATCACAAAATGAGGGTCAGTGTTATGCCCCTGGTTCAGTGGTCTATAGACAGATTTCAGGCAGAAGACTAATGCCACATGAGACCATGTGAGAGATAACAAGGTGACCTTTTCATGTGTAGGATCTAAATGACAAATTGATGTTAATGCCTTGACTCAGAACCCCTTTAGTCTTCTTCAAAGCAGCCACGCTTTTTGGTTTCAGTTCTCTTAACAAGAGCGACTACTGCAGCATCAACTGAACGACTCAGCATGTGAAAGTTTCACACAAATCAGCTGCTGTTGATAGTTGATGGGTTTGTTTTCCACTATTTTCCTCTCTCTGTGAATTTTGGAAGCTGCTCCAGTCAGACAACAACTATTCATCACTGAGTGAGAGGAACCAGTGGCCTTTATTCTCACTGCCATGGTCCCTGACGATGAGTGAAGATGCAGACAGGGTGAGGTAGGGGGACAGAGACAGGAAGAAAAAAGGCAGACAGAAGACAGACTGGGCTGAAGACAGAATGAAGGTGAAAGTCCACATCACCGTCAAAAAGACAAAGACCCCAAAAAAACACCTTGTGTCTGTGCTGGCTCTTGAAAAATACACCACTACATAAAAGCTAATGCATTCTTGAAGAGAGGTGAGTTACAATATACAGAGAGGCCAATTCAAACACAGCCGTGCTGGGACAGACATTGCAGGTGGAATTATGGGATGGACTTATTAAGACGGAAGACAAAAGGGGGGTGAGGGAATAAATAAGACAGGATTGGTCTCCATTACGCTCGCAGTGTGAAATCCAGAGTCTTATTTTCATAATGTCATTAGCTCATCCTGTGTCCCACTTCTAAAGATTTGCATCCTCCTCCCTAAGCTGCTGTTTATTTATTTATTTGCATGGAAAATATAGGTCACACATTCATAGAGACCATACATTTTTTATAGTTTTGCAGTTTTAATTCAAATGTTTTCAATCCTCCCCAGTGAGCCAATCTTCCACAGACACTGAGTATGAATTAAGCACAGACAACAAACACATTGCAGGGTTTCTTTTAAAAGCCTGAGGTATTTAGAAATACCCCTGCTAATACATCTGTGACATGATTAAAAACATCCTCTTTTTAAAGTGTTAGCTCTGATATTCAAGGTGAAGAAAAGACATAAAATCTCTGCTTTTAACTGCTTCATAAACACACCCGGGATTCTTACTTAGTGCGTGTTGCTCTTATTGTGAGCTACATACAGAGTGTATGTTATCAAGCCATAGAGGTCTCCTCCAGCTCCTACTCACCTCAGTGGGTCAAAAAAGACATGGGTACGCATCTAACAAGCACTAATTTGGGACATAACTGTAAAGTATTTAATCTCTGTTTATACTGACCAGTGTAGCTCCTTATCCAGTAGGCATAAGAGAGCCCAGAGGCTTTAACTGGCCTTTCCCTACCAGTGCATGCTCTGTTATTTCCACTCTTTTATTACTAACAAGAAATGTATAGATCCTTTTACATTCATTTAAAACTAATTAAACTGTGATCTACCCCTCTCTCCCATTTGAGATTGAGAGAATAGTGTTTTCAGTTTTAAACAAGGTTTCTTTTGGAAGGCCACAATGCAATCCACATATCTCATGAATGATAACGAGATGAAACATTGAGCGGAAGATGTTAAAGAACTATTCATTTATTACTTGTCTCATATCAGCAGTTTGCCAAATGACACTATGTTTCAGTTGCCACCCTTTTCCCCATTGCTGTAGATGTCTACCAAACTTCTGTTTATGTTTACTTCCATGTCTGTTCTAATCTTTATGATTAAAGGAAATTATGATTAATTACAATGCAACAATGTCAATACATGAATAATAATGAGCTATGCATGCAAGCTTTAAAGTCAAATGTAACTTATTATAATTGTATTGTGTTAATGATCTTAAGCCAAACTTAAAAACATTATTTTATCGTTTGAGCATCACATTGCAAAATGAACCATTCACTTATAAAAATCTGTCACATAGACATGCATAAGCTATCCATCCATCCATTCACCATAGGCCATAGGATCAGATGCCTCTGTTGAATGACATGAATGATGCATGGCAGGACATCACAGGTGAACAATACACAGTTGCTTGTTTCTGCCATGCGAGGAGATTTCCTCCAAGGGAAAACTTCATGCTGGCAAAAAATCTCATAGCAACAAGACAGAGAGGTTGTCATTGAAAATGAGAAGTTACGTAGCCTAAACTGTACATATGTTTTTTTTAATTTTGTTTTGTTTAACTGGACTGCCACAAGTTTACTATTATTATTATGTTTTACAGTATGTGATTTTTTGTTTGTTTGTTTTGCTGTTTTTATTTCACTTTCGCTCAGTTATCTAACAAGGTATATTTGCCAAAGGTACATTTCAGTTTCAGATAAATTGGCCAGTGCCACCAAAGTTTTTTTCTTATCATTTGTACCATGCTGGTCAAAATGTAAAGATGCTTTTTCACCATGATAGTCACACATTACATTATTATTGCCACAAAATGCCATATTTATAGAAACAACAAGACAAACAACAAAAGTAGTAAAACAAAACAAAATAAAACCCTTTGTACACTTTAGGCTATATAACAATACTACTTGTTATACTGTGGGGCTCAAGAGGTTCAGCAGTCGTGTACCAGTCAATTCAATTCAATTTAATTCAATTTTATTTATATAGCGTAGCGTTATATAGTCATAGGATCGGTGGTTTGATTTCCGGCTCCTCCAGCCACATGTTGAAGTGTCCTGGGGCAAGACAATGAACACTTAAGTTGCCCCTGATCAGGTCAGCTGCACAGCAGTGTGTGAGTGTGGGTGTGCTGGTGTGAGCGAATGGGTAAATGAGAAGCAGTGTCAAAGCGTTTTGTGTACCCATGAGGTGGAAAAGCAGGATATATATGTAGAGAGCATTTACCATTTTAACTTCTCATTTTTGTTGACATCCTGACGATCTTGTTGGCCCGGGCAGATATTTTTGTCAACATTAAGTTTTCCCTTTCAGTGCACCTGGGGAAAATCTCCTTGCAACCATGCAACCATACAGTGTTCACCCATGATGTCCTCCTATGCAGCATTCATGTCATTCTACATCTACATCTGATCCTATGCCCTTTGCTGAATGGATGGATGATTTGTGATTTGTGTTTGATTATCATGGTGAAAAAGCATCTTTACATTTTGACCAGTATGGCTCAAACGATAAGAATTTTAAAATGTAAATAAAATGTTTTGTGAGACTTACTACCTCAGATCAACAAACTAATTGTTCTAATTGTTCTGAAAAATGCTTTTGTCATTTGAGAACTAAGCCTAGATGAATGAGAAAAACTGTAATTTAGATGATCATCGTCCAACTGTGACAACAATGCTCCAAATGAAATGTAAGTTGTTAGTTATGCTCGATAAGACAAAGATAGACAGGTTCCTGAGCTGAATAGACACATGGTATTATATTTTGCATTAAATGGGCAAAATCAATAAGTGCCTGCACTGTTAGCCTGCTAGACCGGAAAAACAAATTTTTCATTTCACGCTCTGTCAAAAAATGAAATTGCCAAGAGAACAGAATTTAACCATGGTTAAGTTAAGATATTAGAAATGGTTATTTTCTGTGTGTGGCCACACACTGCTCACCCATCATATTCAGTCATGCAGAGGAGAATCCCATATGACCACAAAACAACAGATTTTGAAATTGGTGACTTACGAATCCCTACCATAATGAATTATTTGATGTATATATTTTTTATATCATATCGTTGTGCATTTTATGTATGCTACAAAAATATGTCTGGAACAGTAACACAATATTTTCAGGGGCCGAAAGCCAGTAGTCACTGACTGTTAATAAGTGTTGGTGCAACTAAAATAGAGCTAATAATGCAATTTATGCAACATGATGAAATAACTAAATCATTTCGCCACCACATATACAATACATGATAATATTTGTACTTTTACATCCACTGGAACTGAAATAATAGCATTGGTCATCTGCAACAGCATGTTAAACATCCATCTTTTCTGACCTTAAAGATGTCTATAAAAATAATTCACACATTTCTATTCCTCAGCTGCACCTTGAGATTAATGCTGACATAATGTACTTAATGTTAAAGGCTGCTCTACGGTCGGTTGGTTGTGTCAGGAAACAACTGGTTTATACATTGTTAGATTTGTTAGCGTTATAGTCTTCATAATGCAAAAATTAGGCTCGAGACAGAAGTTCATTGCCAGTGAATGCTGGATAAATATCAGCTTCAAAAAGTCAAAGAAATATTTGGATAAAAAGATAATTGTCACAATGTCACAGTGCTGTTATCATTGCTTTACAGTATTTGTGGCCTATTTCAGTGGTATAGGTACATACAGTACATGGACTATACACACAGTATATGGCTTAAAATACCAGTAAGTATTAGGGTATGATTTGTACTCTCTTACAGAGAATCAGAGAATCAGCACTCGGAAATAGCACCAAATGTCCTTGTTAAGCTTTTGTTATTTGGTGAGGAGAACATTTTTCTTTCTTCTAGACAAACTGTGTTATTTAATAACCAGTCATGCTTATCACTAGTTACTCACAAAAGAAGAACAATATGAGTTTGTTTTCGTGCCTTGCCTCAGAAGCATTGTGGGTGCCCGTTGCACCTAGCATCCCAGCTGTTTCAAAAGCAAAATCAGATTTAGCCAGAAGGGTTCACAATTTATCGGGTTATCGCATAATGTCATTATATCACAAGTTAGTGGGAGCAGCTGGAGAGAAGACATCAGGAAAAGAGTAGAGAGTGACTGCAATGAGGATGCACAACACTAATGTTTTAGCAAGTCAGCGCTCTGATTATGTGTGCGCTCAGTCTGAACAGAACATCATGTTGTAAAACATATTCATTGGAGAAGCTACTTCTATGTCCCTTGTCTCAAATTGTTGAAACTTTCATGTCATACTTACAAGAGATTATTTGGTGTGAATTATAAAATTATAGAAAATGCCATTGGAAAATGCACTCTGCAAAGAATTAAGTGTGGAGATACTGTAATTATTTTGTTACTGGTCTTTAGCAGTAAGTTTGCTATCAAATCAACATTTTCATAACAAACAAACATTTGAATATACTGTTTGCTACAGGTTCATGTCATGAACATAATAACTGATATTAGTCAGACACTAATTGTGTATTGGTCAATTTAATATGTCGTGGGTTGAGACATACAAATTATTAATTACCATTCTGTGTTTCAGTAGTACATATTTAACGTATATGAAGTACACTGACACATTTTTGCTGTTTGCAACATGATTACAGATCTCATTCCATGACGATATCAGGAAAGGTACAGATATCATGTATTTTCAACTTAGAGATTTTGTGTGAGTGGGAGCATGTGTGTCAACATGTGTGACTGTGTGGGCAAGTACGCGTGTATGTTTTCATCTAGGTGAGCACTGCGGTAAAAGAGCAGAGCTGACAAGCACACCATCGACCCTCTGTGGCACATCAGGGACAGCTGGATATTGTCAGCCAGCAATAACGCTGATGGAAATGGGTGATTGCAGCTCATGGGCCCCTACCTCTTATAAATCAGGTTCACAGCACTCAGCAGTGGAATACACCAGTGGCAGGCTGCACCACACTTACTGTACAGTATAAAAAACCCTGCAGCAAACATTATATGCAAATGTTTGTTTGACTTTCCTGGCAGATAGATGGGAGATACTGCATTAAGTCGTGCTACTGGTGTCATAATTTAAACCACTCTGGATTACATAATGGTGGATGTGTGGGCAGATAATAAATGGTCAGTTAAATCATATGCTATAAATGAAACAATAGCATGCTAATCCAATGTAATCCATCCTGTATTGCTGTTTAAATTCAATCTGTTACTTACAACAGGATGTAGACCTGTTTATAATGGGAAAAGCATGCTAAGCTTATCTTTAAGGATTTAATCCACAGCATGACAAAAATGTTTGTACCATCATATATTGTGACAGCGATGTTATAATAAGTATGTGCACTATTTTCTCTTGGCATGTTGAATGTGAGCTGCCAGGCATTTACACCACCCACATGGGCTGCACTACTGTTAGACAAATCTGAAATTAGAAAGCAAAACTGTAGTGAGCAGCTCAAAAAGCAGGATCATTCTAATTAGTCAGGTTTGGCCCCTTTTCTGAAGAAATTAAGTCGTGAAAGGTCTGAATACATTAGTTTGGACCCATAGAGGCATTAGATTTGATTGACATTAGCACTTCTGAAAATATGAAGCTTTTTGAAACCACAAATAGACATTGCTTCAGGGGAACGCCACTCGTTATCCTGTGTTCCTACATTGTTTTGCAAATGGGGCTATAAAAGAGAGCTTCAGTGAGCATGAGCAAACAGATCCCAACAATTTAACATTTGACAGGAAAAAAAAGATGGTGAAAATTGCTTTGTATCTGTGTGGACTCACTATCTCCTTTTAATTGCAACACACACACACACACACACACACACACACACCTAATTAATTAAAACAAGCCATAATCTGTCATTGACTGCTGACCTTTGAACAAAATTTACTAAAATTAAGTGCTTAGAAATTATTAGATGCCAAGGGGCTTTGCACACAAAACAGAGATGAAAAGTAGATTCTTCAGACTTGGCAGTCTAATTGGTATTGGATATCTCTTTGTTTTCCGAGCATGTAAAGATTAGTGTTTGTCCACAGTGATATTCCTTGCTGTGTTGTTGTTGGGCTTGCTGTGTGAGAAAATGATATGGGTGGGGCAATGTGTCAGAAAACATTAGACTTACCTCGCCAAAAAACAAAAGCACAGATCATCCACTAGCAACCTATTTCCATTTCCTGTAAAAGCCTCTTAAGGCTCTGAAGCTTCAGGTAAGATGACTCAACATTTTGTTAACCTTACTCAATAGTTTTGGTACCTTGACCAACCCCTACTGTCACCTCAGAGGTAGCAGATCAGAAAACACATAGTATCCTTTTTGCATCAGTATTTAGTATGACTAATAGATGTATTATTATTTAAAATAATAATAATAATAATAATAATAATAATAATAATAATAATAATAATAATAATAATAATAATAATTGAGGTACATGTCGCCCCATAATTATTTTTGTGTATAATTTATTATGGGCCAAGTGTTATGTAGTGATAATGATTATTACAAATTAATTACAGTATTAATGAATGCTTAATGTACTGGTATTTCAAGTGTTACCCCATAAGTCCTCAAAGAGGTTTATTGAGATGCATTATATTATGAGTGATGCCTAGTTTCAGGGGATTATACTTAGTTTCAGGGGATTACAAACACAAAAACAATTTATTTTACGTCCACACAAAGTACAAATGAACATCCCAACTCAAAGTTGACAAATATCAGGATTAGTCTGAAGGGAGATGTGCATTTCTAATTAAACAATACAAGTCTAAAAATGAGGCTGCATGAGGCAGGGACACATGCGACCATTGTTTGAACATTTGATGGTGAAATATGAAAGAGAAATTAGTGTTTGACATTTTCTTTAATTGGTGGTATTGACAAGAAAAGGCTGAAATTAAGTGTACTCACATTGTTGTTTAGCATATTATGCTAAAAGCTACAACATATTCATTTTCATATTCATTCATTAGTATCATATATACATAGATCAGGCATAACATTATGACCACTTGTACAATCTGATGCAATCCAATACAACTGCTCTGTCATGAATTCTACATAATGTATTATATTAAGACGTTATTATTACGTTAGGAGGCGTCTCTAATGTTTTGGATCCCTCGTTTATGTAAATATGGAGGCCAAAAGAGAGAAAGAGAGAAAAAGAAAAACAAACAAACAACCTATATTTCAAAATAATTAATGTTCACTAAAAGAAAATAGTAAACAGTACATTGCGCAGAAATACAAATAATGAAATATGAAATATGACTTTCTTGTTAATGATGCTGTTCTTGTTTGTGATTGTTTGCCAGTAAGCAATATACTGAATAGAAATACTAGCTGGCTCAACTTGAATGTTTTAGTTACTGTCTTCCACGTTTTTAAGAACTCAGTGTAGCACGTTGTCTCAACAATTTTACATATGCAAAGAAGAAGGCAACAAAGCAATAGTTGGCATTTTTACAGTGTAACTATAGCTAATTTTCTTCAAAAATAAAAAGTGTGAATCATGAAACTCTTCTTGCCTTGGTAGTTTCATCATTAATTACAGGTCTGTTTAGACGTCAATTACAACTAAAGCTCTGCAAACATTTCAGCCAGCGAATGCTTGTATGTGTTGGCTTCAAATGAAGCTTCTCAGCAAGTGTTAACAGTGCTGGAAGCTTCATTTGCTTTAGTGGTGCTTGAAGACATAACAAAAATAGTTACTCAGTGAGTATGTGCTGGTGTAGCTGGATTAAAATAGTTGAGAATAGTATTCTGTGTTTCAGTTAGAATAAACTGGTATTATTAATATATCATTAACAGGCGATTTGGTTGCATTTAAAAGTAGACGCTATCATGCTCAAAGCTTTTTACTGGACTGTACACAACAACAGGCTCTGGTTACATTATCTTCTGACTTGAAGCAGCCAGATATGCTGTTATACTACAAGGCTTGTGGTTTTAAAGGATTGTGCACTGAAAACTACAAGACAGCTGGTGTTTAATTTTTTTTTCTAATATCTCTGAACAGCTGAGCGTGGCGAGGGACTGTTTGTCCTCTTCAATGGCCACTAGATGACAGAGCCACTTTGTGGGCAATATGCAGCATAATTAGTCCTTGTCCTCCTCTCCAGGAGGAAGTGAACACCATTAAAGAGAAGATAAATGACAGAAAGAAGGACACTGAAAGTCTTTAATGTGTAAGATGATGCCAGTTTTGCGGTCAGGTCGCTCTTAATTAGGCAGAGAAAGAACTATATAAAGGCTGGCTTCGATTCATGTGTTTTCTATGGGTTTGTATGCTCGGTTCTTGCTCAGGGGTGAAACAATATACAACCAGTAGATGGCATTGCTGATTCCCTCTTAACTAACAACAGCAGAGTAACATCTGCAAGTATTTATTCTGTGTCATATTGACATCTCTATTCGAGACGCCTAACGTTCAACGTTGTGGTTTAGACTGGCTGTATAAGCAAACTAAAGTGATTGTTTCTTCTATTAAATTTTACTTGAAATCACTAATTTCTCAAACATTAATGTAAACCTAAAAGTTTACTTAAAAGTCTTAGAAGTGATATATAAGTACCAGTTTCTGTCTGAGCTATTGGGTAAAAAGCAGCTGCTCAAAATAAAATCTGCAGCTTTTTTGCAACAAGGTCAGTGTTGCATGTTATTACCATGATTGTTGCTGATACCAAACAATATGTTAACAAAGTTCAAATAAATTGTTAATGTTCACTGATTGCCGGTTGGTTTTTAAAGGAAACACTTTAAACAAACTTTGCCTCAGAAGCCAGTATTTGCCCACCTTTTTTAACGAGTGCAGAAATATTTCTTATATAAGATGTTATTTTTTTAAATACATGATTAAAGTTCACTCTTCGAGCCCTGTATTGCCGCGCACAGTGACACTCTTTAAAAGTCTACAGGATCACAGGGATGTGTTTTAATAGTTTTAATATGTTGTATTGATGACAATATCTAATAAAAGACATGAATCAGCTCAAAATAGCACTGGAATGTACACTACAATGACCTGAAGTTGTTAAAGAAAGTAGAACAAAGATCCTACGTTCACAATCATTACCACATAGACGATTTTTCTTTCGTCTACATTTTACAAATGAAAGTACATTTCCATAGTTATTTCCACTATTACCTTTTTTTTTTGGTAATATTAAAACAGTTCTCTGGTCTTATTCATTCCGCACTAGAAGGCAGAATGGCTCGACCAAGTATTGGCACAGAGGGCGTGCAGTCCGCTCAGCATTTGGCGATGCTATGACGCCCAGCCCTCCCCTTGTTGATCAGAGGCAAACTTGCCGACGCCACTGTGTCGCATTCTGGGGATAGCTGCACATGGGGACGCTGTGATGTGCCACCTGGCCCTTGGCCCTTTGGTCAGGAACTCTCCCTGACCTCTCCATTAAAACTCGTTTGCCATTGAGAGCCACGTCAGAGAGAGTCTCCAAGGACCACTTGCATGCATTCTCCCTGTGATGAGGACAGACCAGAGGGAGATTGCCGACACCTATTGGGAAGCTTCGCCTGCCTCTTTCTCTCAATGGGCTCATGAAGCCGCCTGGCCCCAAGAACTACACAGTTGCAGATCAAAGATTGTCCATTTGGTCTGCAGCCAACAGACCACTATGTGCCTCCTCGCCCCATTACTAATAACCATAAGCTCTAAAGCAGCATGGTGTCTGATAAATGGGAAGCCTGCAAGATTTTGAAAGGAATAAGTGTTAACCCTGAAAAAAGAATTACTGGATTATGCATTAAAGAATTCTGCTACTTTAAATTTTATTCTACACTCACAAACATATTGGCATTATAAAGAAATGGCTGACACTTCCACTGAATTCCTAATGCAACGGTATGCCAATCCAGACAGTACAATAAGTCATTCATGTCATTGAATATGTTATAAAAAAAGGAATGTGTAATGTTATTGCAGAATTATCTAGTATACACTGTGTTTCCATAAACTGAGATTATTCACGTTTCTCAGTTTTTCACGACTACATACTTTAGATGAAACATTAATTTTAAGCAACTGCCCATAAGAAATTCTCCTCTATCTGTGCACCTCTATTTCTGAAGTGATTCCCAATACTGGAGACAACGTGCTAAACAGGTGTGTGGTTTGTTTTACACATTCGGTCACATTCTCTAGACCCCCACTAGTCCCAGACACAGCATTTACATCCAAAATAACATGTGCTATTAGACCTCACATGCAGTCTACACCATGTTTGCCTCAGTAGACCTCAGGAAAATGATAATATTTGTTCAAAGAGCTGCAAGTAGATGCTAGAAAGTGTCTGACACTTGGTCCAACTGGCTGGATAGACACCGTCTCCACCTGTTGCAGGTCAGAGGCTAATGCTTTAAGGTCAAAGGTTGTTTCCACAAGGCTGGTTTCCAACTCTTGCTTTCTCTCATTGTAACAGTTCCCACCCTGTGTGCTGAATGTTTGAATCAGTGAGATGCACTGAAATGGCAGGCAAATAGGCGGATGAACATACTATTTTAATGGTAAACGTGCACAAATTGCTAGTATTTGTTAGAAATGTATTGGTATACATAATGAATATTAATAAAGCAATCCTGAAGTAGATATAGTATCATGTTACAGCCATAGTTCACATCCCTGTGTTCCTCATATGATCTCTTGAGCTTATTTAGAGTGACAATTGTGGACAAGACAATGTGAGTTGCCAGTGTAATAGATAAATGGACAACATTTGACCTAAGCAACTGTTGTGTGGTTACCGGGCTCCTGGAGTATTGAGCTATGTTCAACAAAGCAATGTAATGAGCCGATAACTGTAACACGTCCCCAAATACCATGGACTTCTAAGGCTCTTTTTAATGGTACGATGTATGTTGCTGCATTTAGCCATATTTAACTCTGAGATTGTGCACCTCAGAGGATTTAGAGGTATGGCAAGAGGCTAATTAGCTTGAAAAACAATAGCTCCCTGATCACCATTCCATTGTGCTCTCTGCATTGTGAGACAGATCTGATTACAAACGTGTGATAAACAAGGAGCTAAATTAGATGTGCAGTTGTTGCCATTGTCCCCGATTTCTGATACATCCCACCCCCACACCCTGTCCTTTGTACACGGTATATACAAGCCAAAGCGAACAAGTCACGAGTCCCTGATGGAGTATAAATGTATGGCAACTGACAGAGAGGGTGAGCTGATACAGTTGCTTTGCTCTCTGCGGTCACCTTCTTCTGGCAGGGCTTAAGGTAATTAAGACCATGAACACAGTCCAAGTAGTGGGCTGCTTAAGACAGAATATTAATGTAGCTTTGATTGATGGAGTCAAAGTGATTTCTTGCAGCAGAGCGTAGGTTGAGAGCCAGATGGTCTTGGGTCAGAGAGCTGGATGGTGGGCAGATGCTTACAGGCCCTCTTAGCCTCTGCTGATGGAGCACAATTGATTAATGCCCCCCAATTAGGGAAACATTAAAAGCCACGTTTTCCAAAGCACAACTGAGCGTCACATAATGCTTGTGGGGCATTTTGTGTATTCCCAGGCCAATAGAAGACAGGGCAGCTCGGTTTGCATGGAATCTACACTTGGCAAATTTCCACCACATAAACTGTCTGGTATGTAGAGTGTTGATTCTTAATGGATCAACTTTAGAAACAGTAATGTAGTGGATATTTAGATATAAGGCCATTCATGTCAGCCACACAGATTAACAGTGTTTTTCATGGCTGTGGAATGTGTTTGTTTTAGAGTTTTACATGTAAAACTATTACATTTCAAGTCCTTGATCTCAACCACCTAAGACAAACTTTTAGTTTGGATGCATGGGTTGTCACTGTTATCCAGTTTTCTCTTCTGGATTGTAAACTTTTAATACATTTCCCAACTCCACCTGGAGCATTACTCTCAGCTTGAAAAACAACACCTTATGACGAGTTTAGCAAGTCATAAAACTAAAGTAATAAAAACATTAGCATAACATGCCTCTTCCTCATTTTACTGTTAATATGAAAAAAACTATTTATAAGTCTGTAGGCCTGTCAGGCCCAGGCTTGACATTTTATGGCTTCTAAAACATTTTAAAATCAAAACAGACAGGTCAGGGTGTTGGTAAACTGCTGAAATTTCTTTTTAGATTAGGCAATCCCTTCACATCAGTCAGGTACATTTTTGAATTTTGCAGTGATGTGCTGAATCAGAACTACAATTCTGCCAAAAAAAGGGACTTAACAAGCCTACATTACTGATTCCCGCACATGATTCACAGTCTCCCAGAGGACATGCAGGGAGCCAGGGAATGTGCCCTTGAAAGTCTGTCATGGTTTTGTAACAGAAAGCCCTGGGCTGAGACATCTACTGGCATTGCTGTCAGAAATGTCCAGATTTTCTTAAGGAAAGAGGGCAAAAGGGGCAAAATAAGAACTGCAGGACAGTATTAAATATGTGTTAACAGTGGTATCTCCTGAGGCCATTCTGATTTTCTGAAAAGTATACTGTACATCTTCAATTTATTATGTCATTATTGAAAGAATTATAGCCAAAGTAACTTGCTGATTCAGTTTACATCTGACAGCAAATGTATGAAAATGCACAACTTTTACCACGTATCAACATTTCTACCACACTATGTAATGGAATAGCTGTTGTGAAATATCCCAACTTGAGATATTCTTATAATATGACTGGGTGTGTAATTGATCACATCCCTGAGGCTCTCTATCTGTCTAAGCTCCATATGTATCTTAAGACAAGACAGGGTCAAGGCCAGGGACAACTGCAAGGCGCTTGTTAAGTGTCTAAGACTCGTGCCGGTGGGACCCCTGAGCCATTCTTGGCATCCTACTGGAGCAGACCCCCTGCAGCACGCCTGGGGGGGGTCCTGTCCCATGCTGTCCCTCTCATCCGTTGTCACTGTCATATTATGTCTAGGTCTCTCCACACTCTCAGCTCAAGAGGCTCTTGATTGTATAGAAACCAAAAATAAACAAATCAACAAAACAAAAGGGGAAGGTGAACAAAGACAGACGGTTGCAGAGAACAGACAGGCTTTTCCATCTGTTTGGAGCAGTCAGCCTGTGAGCCCTTTAAATTATTCCACTCACACCACTTAGTGCCATAGCTGTCCACAAAGTATTTGTCTGTCACGTAAACTCTTACTGAGCATGTAGATATTTTATTGTGATGATACAAAATAACAGAGAGAGGAGGTGCGTTAGATCACCACACCTTTTTAACATAACTTATAAATAATTAAAACAAACATTAAATGTCCGACATGTAAAATAATAGGAAGTTTTTAGTATATTTATTTTACATTTTTATGATACATCATTAGAATGTGCCACTCTTTTAGAATTTTGATACTGGGCTTCAACAGGCTTTTGTAAATCTTCTTTGTGCAGACATGGTGCAACAGGGCATAAATCATCAGTCATGGAAATACAGCACAGATTTTATGCCCTTCACACAAAAATCAAATGCTATCTCCTAGCTAAATCTAACAATAGACAGTATTATTGATACAAGATAGGATTTAGTGTAAACACAGCTGGATGTGTTATCTCTACTATCATGGTATCCTTCCCTCATTTGTTAACAAAACAATTCAAACCCACAAGGTGATTATAAAAGAGTTTCTGAGATGTTTCAGTGTTTTGGATGTATCCATGGAAATGAATTTTATGACTATCCTGATGAAGTTCTGGTAGATTACAGTGTTAGAACTATTCCAGAGAATGTATTTCTTTGCAGTTTCATGCCTCTCATTATGAAGAGCATTTAAACATAATATTTTTTATTTAACAATTACTTGAGTAAGAGTACAATTTGTAACATTTTTCTGGGGTCACAGCACTGCAGTTAAGTATACGGGGAGGTCAAAGGTCTTAAGGCTTAAGGGGTCAGTTATGAAATCCATCTTTTCTGTGATTTAAACACACGCATTCACAGGAAACATTTGCCTCTTTAATCTCCTGATGATGGATAACCTGATATTCATTATTCTGCTAAAAAGATTTGTTGAGAACAACTGAGCTCTATGAGCACAGAGAATAAAATATATATGCCAAGTATGGGAATTAGTAACAGCATGATACTAAAGTTTGTGAATGAAGTGATGGTAGAAGATATTTTTATACACTTACATTCAATTTCACGCTGTACACAACTATATAATTAACAATGTCTTTTTCACAGCCTGTTTATTTGACACAAAGGTGTCATGAAAGATTTACTGCCTGTATAACAGAGCCATAAAGTCAGCACTAACTGTAGAGAATGTCTGCTTTTAAAACACTATCTGTAGGACAATATATTTCTCCAATAAAAGCAATGAGTTATTGTGAGGATTAATTATTATGTAGAGATAGTTTCAGGTCAAACTCCTGCTTAAGCTTGATGCCGTACAGACTGTGGAATCTTTAATGAAGGGTTATCATACTATATGTTTGTTACCAACACAGCACACCTGGTAAACACCCCCTCCTACTCATTTTGTAGGCCTGCCGTTACTGGACACCTGCTGTTGTTCTTGTTTTGGAGTGACTCAACAGCATTGCATCAATAAAGACTATGAGGATTTAATGAGAAAAGGGAAGGAGCACATCCTGGCTTTTGGCACATTAACATCTGGCTGTAGATTTTTAGAATTACCAGAGCATGAGAGCATTGTGCATTGTGCTTCTGATGATTGTTATCAGTACAGATAACCGCTGTAATAGTAGATATGGTTTTACAATGGTGTTTATATTCTACACATACACAGTAGATCCAGCTGTTGAACAATGAGAAGATGTCTTGCCATGACTTTCTTGACCAATCTAATTACCTGCTGTCAAAGCTTTGGAAACGACACAAATGGTAGTGAAGGTACAGATGATTGTCAACATCTGATGGATTTTGTGTTTTTTTTTTCAGTTGTGTATGTATATAGCACCAAATCACAACAAAAGCAATTTCAAGGCACTTTACAATATAAGGTTCAAGACCTTGCAGGAGTTAACAATACAACTACATGGAAATATGTAGAAAACCCATCAAATCAAATAATTTTATCAGGAAAGAGGAACATTGCAAGCACTGACATAGAAATTGGATCTATAAACACCTCCTTCATCTCACCAGGATTAATAAAATAATAAAAGTCCCATAAACTAGTGCATGAGTGCAAACAAGGAGCATGGCACCTTCCTTGAACATTTATAAGGGTATTCTGACCCCTTATAAAGAGTAGAGAACAAAAGGTGTTAAGCCCACATCGTAAAATATCTTCATGTAATTTAAACGGGTATTAAGATAACATGGTTTCCATACTAATCAACACTTTATTTAAAAGTGTCTTTTTCATCCTGCTTTGACACATTATGTGTCTTGTTTAACATAATACTAAACCATCAATGCAAGTACTGCATTGCACGTACTGCAGCTGCGCAGGAAAAAAGTGAATGACTCAACTCAAGATGTTTCATTTTTTCCATTAATAATGTTTAAATATGACTTCAAATTAAAGTTATTTGGGTATGCAGTGACATACTATAAACTTAATTCAGTTTAACAAGCTGTTAGTTAGATTATCATTTACATTTAAATCATATTTCACTGATTTATCTGCAACAGGCATGTTAAGACTCTAGCAACCCCTGAAGCAGCATTTACATATAGGTGCCATATTAGTAAGTTCAAAAGGATAAAGAAAGTCTATAATGCCTCAACTGGTCCATCACAACAGTATGAAACAATGCCTCTGCCACATCCCTTTCAGTCCACTCAACTGATGGGTAACTGGAGTCGCCTTTAGAGGAGCCCTGTGCAGCGTTATCAGGGGTGGGAAGGGGGTGTGAACAGCGGCAGAGATGCCTCCGAGGTCAAGCCTTTAATAATGATTACAAACTGGAGCTGGCTGCTGGAGCGACAGGCTGCAGCTGTGGGCCGGCCGGCCTTTGAAGTGCCCCCCGCCTGTTTCAGGGTCCCAGGCCCCCTCGCATGAGGAGACGCTGGAACTATGTGGCTGCCTGTGGGAAAGAATGTCATGCGACGCCAGGGTGACGGAGCACAGGATGGCTAAAGGGTGGACAGCTCTGCTGGTCCTTCTGGACTTGTGGGTCAAACACTGGGGATGGCACACAGGGATGAGGGCAAGAGAACAAGGCTGTGTGCATGTGCTGCTATGTCCAAAGTCTGTGGTTAGTTCTTTGATTGCACACAGGGTGGGGGTACATAAAGATACTACCATAAAAGCACACAGACATTGACTGTAACAGACAATGTGGCTGCACAGCTAATGGAGTCTTTTTTTGTCTATGCTCATTTCATTAAAAAAAGTATCAGCAGTTCCAAAGTTGGAAGTACCGGATATGAAGATTCATTGATTCTCATAAAAAAAGCTCAAACGGTCATAGACAGTAATCTAAGTTATACAGTTGGATTGCATCAATGTAGAATTAAGGAAGAGTATTCAACACTATACAGCAAAGTCAGGGCAAATGGTCCAACTGTTGCAAACTAAAGCATTAATTAATTAGACACTGGCAAGTATTAGTTAGACTAGTACTAATACCTGTTCAAGCATTTTCAACATCAACATCACAGAAAAATTAATTGTCAAAAAGAGACAACTGCCTTAAAAACTAATTTAGTTGTCCTAAACAAACTTATTGCTTACACAAATTAAAATCTCACTCTGGATTTTATTTGTGATAAGAATATGATGAAGAAAAGACTGTATAATAAGTCCTTTTATATTTCATCGAGCATCAAAACATAAAGAATCACTTATATGTCTAAGACATAATTTATAGCATTCAACAGGGGAAGAAAACCTTTTAACCTCTATTGCCAAATGCTTTTAACATGAAGTTCATATGAAAGATTTATGGCTGATCTACTTAATAACTACCTGCCCAGTGATGCTATGGGTGAATTATTATGTGTACGTAGCATATAGCCAGGAAAAGGTATCTAATTATTACTTGGCTCACGAAATTAACATTGACAAGTAAACTGCTGTGATTTGTTGCAGTGATGATGCTGATGGCAAAGTATGCAATTATTTAATTGTTCTTATTCGTCTCTGTTTCCTTAAGTCCGGGATTGCAGTACACTTCACTCTGTAAAATTCTAAATGCCTTTTTGGCCTAATGTGTGCCATTACAGTAATTAGATACAAGTTTATACAGAATGTGAAAGTTCGTAAAGTTTGAGTGGAAGTCATAATAAACTAATCATGATTCATGGTCCACTTATTAGCTCAAAACGTCTAAATAAAAACTCTAATAATGCGCAACAGCACAAGCACATCAGCAGATCACACATTGGTGCAAAATAATGGTAAGATCAGTCATCTTGGTTTGCTTTTGAAAAATCATTTGAAAATGCACTTACTGCACTTACAGTAAACCAAGAGACATGACATCATCAAAGATACATACAGATATAAAAAGGAGATTTTTCTCCTTTAAGCGGAGAAAATGAAGAGGAGCAGCAGTAAAGGACACACACAGCTATGACATCAGCCATTCCATAACAATGATCCACTGTTTTGTATAGGCTTCTGCTCTCCTGCAATTGCTGTCCATAAGTTTCATTTGGCATTTTATAGCTGTTAGATCACAGCAGCTCAGTGCCATACTCAAAGGTGGCCACTTGCTGATAGTCCACAGAGAGAGAGCCAAGGGGGTGGAGGGTGGTGGTGGTGGTGGTGAAGAGGGGATCCACTTCTGGCAAACGTTGTTGAGAGAAAGCGAGAGTGTGAAAAGGAGGAATGGGAGAAAATGAGCGAGAAGAGACCACCACAGTTAATGCAAACCCTGAGTCTCTCTAATGCAAGAGACAGCCTTTCATCTGCTTCACAAGGATTTCCGTCGTATTTCCCCTCAACAGATACATAATTGCAAAATGACAGTGGAGCAAAATGGCTTAATACGCTGCAAATCCCCTCTTCTCTCTGAAGGAAGAAACCAGACATGCATCACTGCCTCTCGTATTCATTTGAAATAGATGTTGGGCTTCCAGAACTGCCTTTAGATGTTTTGAAGTTATCAAGGATTTGAAAATAATGTGTGTTATGTTAATGTAATGTCAGAAATTACAGTCTTTTCCCTTGAATGTTCACTTGAGATTGCTGATAAATAGGTGTCTGCTTAGCAGAAGTTAATAACAAAATTAACTGTGTTTTATTGAGCATGGAATCAATAACTGTTACATACATGTTATATGCATATTGTCTTTTAAATAACCCTTCTATTTTATTCCCCATAAAGGCTGTGGCTTTGTGTTTGAGTTCATAAATTCTGGTACTTGAAGCGCCGTCCAACTGAAATGGTGCAACCAGGGGATATTTTCACTGTCTCTGTTGTTGTTGGAGTGAACAAAATTCTGTAAAAGTGACCAACTGGGCCCAGTGGAGGAAAGTTGTAAAGCCCAACAATCACCAGGAAAAACAGACATAAATGTATTATTTTTATACTGAGGAAAAGCAAACTGTTCAAATGTTCAAATGCTAGGTAAAAATATATTAGGCTGTTATTTACATCATCAGACTTTTTTTTTTCTTTCTTTTTTTCTTTCTTTCTCTCATTATTTCTTTCTTTTTCTTTCTTTCTTTCTTTCTTTCTTTCTTTCTTTCTTTCTTTCTTTCTTTCTTTCTTTCTGCTGAATACTGAACCTGTCAGAGGTCTGTTCAATATACAATCCAAGTATAAATCCAACATAATTGAAAAATAAACACAGTTCACGCAGATTAAAGGGCTAAATTAATGCTGTTACTGCAGTGGCATGTCCCCATGTTCAGATATTTTAAGTACTGTGCTGCACCACACCAAAACCCAACTTTTTACAACCTGCTTCATAAATGAAACCATTCTCCGCAAATGTGCCTATGTCCTCTCTGGTGACTAATAATAGTCCTCAGTCTGATTGAGCATGCCATAATGTAACTTGGATATTAGACTAGGGTTAGCTGCATATGTATTGGCAGAACTCTGGTCTCTGTGCTCAATTAAACCACATGACTTAAGGATAATGTTTCCCTCTACCACCATTAATATCAGAGGCTTTAAATACTGCCGAGACTCCAAGCAGCAAGTAATATTGGGCTACCTGGCACCTCTGTCTTTTGATATTAAATCCCATTTCTTAAACAATCTTGTATGTCGTCATTTTAAATGTTTCCCTAGTAACACTGACTGTTTACTAACACACTGACTACTACTGTCTTTGTGTCAGAAGGAGGGTGACTTTACAGAGTCTGTATTTTACAGAACACAGACACTTGAGGGCTGTTTGGGAGGTTAAAATCATTTCTTGTCAAGTGCAGCAGCAATCTTATATCACAGTTCTTTGCTTATGCTCAAAATCTACTTTCATAAGTCATTAAACAAATGAATAAGAGAAGGGGGCGGCAGTGGTGCAGTTGGTAGCGTGGTTGCCCATTAATTACAGGATCAGAGGTTCATGACCCAACTTCTCCTGGTAGTTTTTTTAAGTGTCCCTGGAACAAGACACTGAACTCCCCAAATACTGACAAAACTCCAGCCAATGAGGTTTCACAAGCCAGTGCATATTGGGTGCCAATCCCAGGCCCAAAACTGGGGAATGTTGCATGAGGAAGGGTATCTGGCATAAAGCAAATCATGTGCAGAGCAACTTCAGTTATTTGAAGAAATTGTTGCAATTAAATTCAAAAATTAATGTAGTATCAGAAAAGAAAATATATACAGTATATACCTGTACTATCGAATCATGCAACTTGCAAAAAAAATGTGATCGCACCCTGTAATCAGACAGTATGTTCTTGGTTGCTAAATAAACTGTTCGACGTCAACATTGTGACTCATTTGGTGTGTACTGTGTAATTCAGGTTTGCTGTAAACGTTTCCTGTTTAAACTGACGCTGACCAGTTCTGATGACAGAGATGGATGCCTTTATGCAAGCAACATTATATCCAAAACAAAATTACAAGGAGGAAAACACATGGTGGAGATTTTCCCCTTAGTTAACTCTACATTAAATCTGTCAAATGAATACAAGACACCTTTTAGTTTCCTTAATATGGCTTCCCTCTGCATGCACCTGCACGAAATGTTGTCACAGTAATAAAACTTTGCATGTGTAGCAAACATGTATTAGTCTGTTCTACCAGCTGACTGATTCATTGGCTAAATGCATAATTATGTTTTTGATATGGTTTTGCTGTATTTTACGATGATTTACAGGATGCAAAGTCAGGGTGTGGCAATGAAAAACGTATGTAAAAGAAATTAGTTTAAAAAATAGTTAATCTTGAAATATTTATTTCTTTGATCTGAACAATGACAGCTCCATTCAGAGCTTGTGGTCCATCAGGCTTGAAAGGAGTGACAAAGTCAATGTCTGCTGACTGCAGGAAATTAACCCTGTCTACTAAAATTATATTTCTATACAATCTAATTTCTGTCCAGTTAGATTTTCTATAAACATAACGATCATCTGTTTGCAATTAATATAGATGACAACTGGTATATATGTTAACATATATCTTAGTCAGCGTAATGTACACAGGCAATGCCTCAAATCCCTGGTTAAATTCAGTCCAGCAGTCACTTCACACAATATCTGCATTAAACTTTAACAACAACATCTCATTCTCTAACTCTAACCAAAGTGCTTATATTTGCCTAAACCCAGGCGACATGGGACTCCGGGTCCTGAACTCAGGTCTTCACTCTGTCAGTCCTGCACATTATAATCAACCATTCACCCCAACCACCTCTTTTTAACTTGCTTTCTGTTAATAAATATAGTGTTAGATTGTCATTCAAAAAACACCACAGCACAATTACTGTGTGAGTACATTTGCTATACAAACATAATTGTGGTTGCAGGTTAATTGCATATGAATGTAATTTTCAGAAGATTTAACATGTGGCTTTGTGGACACTAAACAAGAGCCAGAACTGTAGGGGTTGGGGATTAAAGAGAGCTTTCTAATGGTCCACAACTGCCTCAGAGTTCTTTTTGAGGGATAAATGTTAATTTAATCCAGCGACTGTTGTGTTTTACCTGCTGCAAAGTCACCCCAAAAAACACAAAGCTTCTCTGCAACCCCTGTAACTCACTGAACTATTACATCATTCAAACTGGATGTGCTCCAGACAGCACTTGGCTGCCTGCCAACTTACTTTCTGTGTTTCTTTTTTTTGCTCTGCACACAGATGCAAACGTTTTTTACACCCTTTATGTATTTTATTGCCTGATCGCCACCATACATTCCTCGTGGTGATGACAGTCTGTCAGTGCTCCGTGCAGTGTTGACAGGTTATCTTTTATTTATGCCACTGCTCACCTCATGTACGCCACTTGAGAGACAGATGGACGTGTGTAACACCAGATTCTGTACTGAATGGTGAATTGTATGTCTCTTTAAGTAAGCCCTGCAGGAGAAAGCACGCTGAAAGATGCCCTCCTCCTTATCACTCAATATGCATAAGTCTATCAGCGGCTAGGGCCTGGGGGAAGGGGTCTGTTTTTTAACTGTTATGAATAGGTGCTTTTTTGCTTCCTTTTCCTCTAACCTTTTGTCCAGAGGCAGATACTCTAGATGTCTTTGCTTGAACTTACAAGAACTCTTGAGTGAGAAGGAAGCATAGATTGATTCATATAGATTACTCTCTTTGCTTAACAGAAATAGTTAATGCAACAATGAGAAACTTTATAATATTAAATTAATAATGTGACTTAAGAGCCAGTGTAGGCTGGGCACATAAATAAAAAAGTAGAAGTACTCATTATACAAACTGGCCTGCACCAGAATACAATAGAATAGATTAGAATACAATAGAATAAGCTTTATTAGTAAAGTGCACATTCAAGGAATTTGACGCTGCCTTCTAGTAGCTCTTAATGTACAATGAGCAACCTGATGAGCAAGAAGCATGTGTATAGTAAACAATGCTTTATTATACTGAATTTATTTAGGGGAATTTTTGACTCATTAGTTATTCATCTGAAAGATGAATGTGGGAAGAAATATATGACACTAAGTATGATATTATTAGATAATTTTTACCAGCTAACTGATCACGTAGTGTGTTTTGAACACAATGTATAATTTGACTTTGCATAGTTGGGCAAATAGTACACAGTACTTCCCCTGAAAAGATGTAGACAGAAAGTAGCATAATAAGGAAGTACTCAAGTAAAATGTAAGTATTCTACCTAAATTTAGATAATTACTAAACACCACCTGAACCCGTTGGACACTGGTTATCTGTTCATTTGTTTTTGGTTGTTATTATGGCCCCATGACAGATATAAATCTGTTGTGCATAAATATATCACTAGAAAACTTCATGATTTCATGACTGAGCACTGAACTGTATAATGTAAATTCTTCAGTGTCCGACAACGTTTGCTATAACAACCCTGCTGTGACAAAGCTATGAGATGATTAATGTACCTGCTGACTGAGGCTAAGTCTTTACTGTACACTGTTTGCACGGTGAGATGTCCAAACATCAGTCTGTTCACAATGGCTTTATCAAACTTACTGTACTAAACATTACCATTTAATACTGCATGCAGTATACTGCTGTCAGAAGGTTCTAGCTAATCTCAGCTATGCACATTTGCACATGGCAAATATTATTCATTGTTTGGGCAGGGATATTTTTTTTTCTACATGGTATATTGTTGAGTTCATATTATATTAACGTGTACAGTAAGACCTTAAAGTTGATGCTTTCAAGTCATAAGTGGTTAAAATCGATTCCTTAGCAAAAACCTATATCCTTCATCTACAACACATAACAGTTTTCAGGGGACATAAAAATGAGTGACATGTTAGTGACATGATTTGATCCTGTGCACTCTCAAAGGCAAAGTAGGCATTACCATGACAGGAAAAAAAATATTGTTGAGCAGTGGAAAAAAAATCAGCATAACCTTCCTGTAAAAGACAACCTGTAACTCACCTGGCAAAAAAGCAGTCGAGCATGTCCAGTCCTGAGGATCAGTGCCAGAGCAGTGATGTCACCTGTTTGATCAAGTTCTTGGAAAACAGTTTATACTTGATGGCAGATTGCCTTAAGGGACCGCATCCAAATCCAAGAGAGCATTGTTTACTTGTAACTATTTGCTAATTTTTATAGAACTGATGAATTAATACCAGTGAGTAACTATTCTTAAGAAATTATGTGAAGGTTTTTTAAGCAAAGTGTTTGTATGTATTTTGAATCAAAGCTCTGTTATTATAAGCAATACATATATCTCTTTACTGGGAAAAGATGATTTACAAACTACTGTTCACACCTAGGCCTATGTGTTGACAGCCATGCTAAAATGTCAAGCCACATGCAGATGTACAAAATCTGTGCTCTGTCAACCAGTTGTGTAATTGCTATTTAATTTATAAGCACTGAAGACCTGCAGGCTAAACTCAAGCTGCAAAAGTAGGCCACAAGGAGTTTGCTTGATGAAGTCACAAGGCATTTTTTCACGGTACACATGCAGCACGTATAGCCCCAGCTGAGGATGACTGATAGTTCTGTGCTTGACTGGTTCTTGTACGTAAAAAGTATCATAAAACACCTAAACTATTGCCTCCATCTCTATAAATTCCAACAACAATGTTGTAGTTTCCCTGTGGTTTGTGTTGCCTAAACAACTTGTCCCAGGTCCACGCAGACCTGTCTTCTTGTGCGTCTATTGACAAAATGGAAAAGAACAAAATAAATTTACACTTTACACTTGAAGTTGCTTTGCTCAATTGAGTTACTGCACTTGCACAAGTCACTTTAACTGCCTTGTAGAACATCTAAATAAGCTGTAAAGGAGTAAAATTTCCATTTGAAGGACACACCTGGGCTTTTAGAAAAGACTTGTCAACAATTCACAAGTAGAGTCGTGAAATCTCCAGGGAGGCTCTCTTCTGAATGGCTTTATTAGTGCCTTTGCAGTCACTCCGGCTTCTTTTAAATGGGGCAACACTTAGAAGTGCGATGAAGTAACGCACAGCCCATTAACTCACTCCACTGTACGGCACCACGCCGCCAGTGCTGAGTGATTTTGCCAGCAGCTGGGTTGACAGCATCCAGCCTGCATGAGGTTAGAAGCTATAAGTTGACCAAGAAAAGCAAGCACCAGAACTTCTATATGTGGTTCAGCCAAAACAATAAAATGAAATATTTGCTATTCATTCTCTGTAGTTCCCTGCAATCTTGATCATATCTATTTCGATACTGTCTATAAATAGTACATGATATGTGTGAGGATATTCTTGTGATGACTGGAGTCACATTTTTCTTTGTAATATGAGCCTGAACTTCCTTGAATTTTTATCTAGTATTCAACTGCATACACTAAAAAGATAAATAAAATCATCAGTCAGTGTTAAATGACTTTTTTCTTTCAAATTCTCTTTGTGAAGATGATCAATTACAGTCATTCAATATAACCTTTCGTGTAGACATTTTTTTAACTACAGCAAGATTATGATGATTGAGGAAAATTAGTGAACAGTGACAGTTTTACTTAAGTGATTCAAATCATCAAACACATTTTTAATATTACACAAAGATAACAAGAGTAAATACAACTGTTTGTTCCAATGCTGTTTTTTTTTATTTTATTAAGGAAAAAAATGGTCCAAACTTGCCTGGCTGTATGTAACAAAGCTGGTTTTTGACAGATTTTTATTTTGTTCTTGATGTTTCAACTTCATCAACTTTTGTTATATTTGTGCTTTGCCCAAAAGTCCCAAAAGATAATCATGTTTTTGTGTTTTGTTTTTTGGCAAATATGATACAAGCTTTGTTTTCTACTTGGTCACCAGTGGCTTTTGCCTTGGGACTGTCTCATGGATGTCATTTTTGCCCAGTCTCTGTCTTATTGTTGAATTATGAACAGTGAGCTTAACTGAAGCAAGTGAGACCTGCAGTTCTTTAGATGTTGTTCTGGGTTCTTTAATTACCTCCCGGATAAATCGTCCTTGCGCCCTTGGAGTAATTTTGGTAGGATTCCTGGGAAGGTTCACCACTGTTCAAAGTTTTTTCCATCAGTGGATAATGGCTTTCACCATAGTTCCCCAGAGTGTTAAAGCCTCAGAAATGTTAAAAGTGAGTTCTTGGTTCAGCAGGTCTGGCAGTAATCAGGCCTGGATGTGGCAAATGAAATGGAACTCAGCTTTCCCAAAAAATTGTGGTTAATCACAGTTCATTCATGATTTAGCATGTTTACTCTAAAAAATTACTTTTTCACACAGGGCCAGACAGGTTTGGACAACGTATTTAAAAAAAATAACATTTTGTATTTACTCAAGTTATCTTTGTGTATTATTAAAAGTCCGAATCCTTTAAGTTTAACAAATGTGCAAAGTAAACAACAAAACAGGATGGTGGAAAATACATTTTCGCAGTACTGTATGACTGTCACAGAGAGATGATCCGCAGGTGCTGAAAATCTGAGCATCGCAGAGGTCTTTACTGTCTTTTCATAAACATTCCACAAGTCAAAAGTGGAAGCACATTATGAGATGCTGATGTCCCTGCATGGGTATAAATTAGGCATGTGACAGGGGTGTGTGCAAGTGTGTTTTAGTGTGGCCCTGTTCATTTGAGGAATGTCCCCAGTCTGCCCGGTCGAGTGCAACTGCATCGAAACCAGAGAGCAAGTATCACCACAGCCTAGCAGCGAAACTGAGAGGCCATAGTTAAGAACAGATATCTACATCACTTTACCCTTCTAACTCATCTGTCATCTCCTGAAGCAACTTAAGCGGAAAGAAAATTACATGCTGCAAGCTAGGAGTTGCCGCATCACGTAAAGTTCACATGTTCTGGTGCGTGGCTTTAGCTGCAAGAGGTCAAATCAAAGAGTTGACCTCCCACGTGCAAAAGTGAAATAGTTTGAACAAGGCCACAGAACAGTCATTAAAATTTATGGTTGAATATGACAGACTAATGTGATGCTGCCACGTGTAAAAAGATCATTACTAGAAACGGAGACCTACATGAGTAAGGGATTATGGGTGACTATAATTAACTAATGAACTGCACTAAGTCATTAATCACATGCACCACATGCTTATCATAGAGGAAACAAGTAGGGGAAAAAAAAATTGCATGTACAGTATTAATAAATTAAGTACTTTCAGATTAAACATAAAGATAAAGGTATAACATAAATATAAAAGAAAAAATAAAGAAAAATGATGGACAATTATAAAAGAGAAGGAAATAAGGTAAACGATTAGCTGCTTGTATTTCACGCTGGATGATACTTGGCTTGGCCTCCCTTGTGAAACTGGCTGTCTGTGCTTCAGTGACTGGGCCCTTGTCCCTTCAGGCTGATTTACACCCAACTACTTCTGTTCTCCGCTCTGTTTGTTTGCTGGTTCCCTAGCAACTGCAGGTTGTTTTCCTTATGCACTGTTACCTGTTCTGTTTGTCTCCTGACAAGTATAGTAAATTGTTTCATCTTATTTATTGCTCAGGTGATTTGTTGCGTTCATGGACAGTACTGCATGTTGGACTGTGGTGAAGAACAAGCTTCGGTCTGTTTGCAGCTACTTACAGAGTTCTACGAACATGTCACAAATCACCTTGTTTATGCTTTGTCTTTTAGTATTTTGCAAAACCTTTAAAACTGTCTGATATTCTTTAACTTCTTCTTATCAAAACAGATAAAAAGCACAGTACTGCTCTGACTGACAAGCTCTGGAGCTCACTGATTCAACCGCAGTGTATTAATGCTAAACCATTACATACCTGCTCAATCCATCATTATTAACGGGTTTTCATTGTCCCTGTAAATACAGTTTTTGCAAGAGTTAGGTTGGGTCATTCTAAGGCTGACTAATCTGCATTGTGGGCCTGTGAAGGCAGAGAGACGTGATCAGCAATTGTCCCCTTTGATCCTTTAATGCTGTTATTGTCATATGAATTAATCTCTAATCTTAATCTATCATTAATCTATTATGCCTATCATTTTTTTTTCTGACTCTGTGAGAAAATAATACCGGGCTATATTGTGGTTTATTTAACATGCCAACTTCAATAAAACATGCCAGTTGTGTCATAAAATGTTTCAAGTAATTCAATTGCAGTGACTTCTCATATTTTATTTCCACAAGATGCACATATTCACAAAGCTTTGTGTGTTGCACCTGCAAGTTGGCAGCACTTTGAAGAGAAGGTAGTTAATTGTGAGCTTTCAGTACTGCGATCCAGTCTTTCATTACCACAGCATTAGCAGTAATTTGCACAGTTATCCATGTAAATAACTCCCGTTTTTATTAACTTTTCTTGACACCATTTTCTTGAAATGGCCTTTTTTTATGATCTACTTTTTTAAGATAATTGCATTTAAGTGAATTATTGCACATACGGCTGGTTGTAAAGTGCTTGCAAGGACAATAAAGAACCTCCTGGGTCATGAACACATTCATGTAGTCTTGGAGACATCTTCTGCCAGGGTATGAAGTAATGTTGTAAAATTCAAAACACGTTTCACATATGGTGATTTAAAATGAAATGACTTTCTTTGCAGAAGAATTAAGAAAGATCCAAACAACACAGAACTTGAATTTATAATTTCTCATTGTCCGGGTTCCTCTTTCAAAATATGCATAGTATATTCTAAATTAGGCTTGAACCATCCCCTTCCACATGGCAGTGGCAACAGGTGCGGCCTACTGTCTCCTCTGATGGATTTAATAGCTGCTCTATGGCTGGGATTCTCAGAGGCAACATAATCCAGCCCTAATCTCCCTGTGATTCAGGGAGGATTGGGTTCGTCAGATGAGCAAGTGGAAACCTTTGCGGTGTGTGAGAGCTGGATACGTCTAAATTGGCTCTACATGAAAACCAGGCACTGGTTTGTTTTTTCAACCATGCCTGTTTGTTTTAATCTGTTTTAGTCCACAGCCATAATCCATATTCATAGCTTTGGTTGTAAAATCAACTGTTTTGTATGTTGCTTCTACTTCAGGATTTTTTGCAAAGTTTATATTGTATTTAATTTTAATTTTGCAAATAATTACATTTAATTTCATTGATCTCTGTGATTAACCAGTTACACACCATATGTACTGAAAACAAACTCTGCCCAAATTAGAGTTTCAGACATACACTCATGCACTGCATGTACTGTATTTTAGGATTTTTTATGCATTTGTGCTGTCTCTGAATAGAATAGAATTGTTTTTATGTATTTTGTTTTCACAGTGTTTCAATACATTTAACCTAAAACCAGCTGCTGCAGTTGCCTCAGTTAATAAAAGGCCTCACATTCTATGCCATAGCAAAAGTGCAGAAAAATGTTGAACTGTCATGCTCTACTTACAGAAAATGCAAGAGGAAGCGTATATTAAATTGTGAAACTATGTTCTCAGAAAGAAAACTGATGGATGTCACTGTATAGTCACAAAGTATATATTCACACTAGTATGAATATAAATGTTTTAATATTTCTCATTTGTTTTACCAGTTTTCCTGTCTCTGAATGGAGTTCATGGCCATGTTGTCCTCTGCTAAGCTGTTAGAGACTTGCCTACAACACAGGTTTTGCATTTTTTCTGTTAATCTGTTTTGATGAGGCTGTCATTTAAAACTTGTTCTTTCTTCTTGTCAAAAGAGAAATTAATGAAACCTCAGTAGTACATTTGCTTTCCTGAGTGTGCTTGTGTCAGTAAATAGTTACAAATGATTGCTGACTAAACAGGATGCTATCTGCTGACATGTGTCACAGTGCCATCAGGTCAACTCAACTTGAGCTCAACCAGCAGGTTGCTGTCAACACACAAGTGCCCAAATCAAACTCACAAACAAACACACACACAGACACACTCACAGAACATACAGATCAACCAAAACTGAATGAGCAATCCACATGCATGTATCAACAATTTCCTGTCACCTGGAGACAGAGGAGAGGGGGAGAAAGAAAATGTTGTGGAAGATAATGGAGAAGATACCAATTGTTTATTTATAGGGAACATCTTTTCCAAGAGGAAAAGAGTAAAGGAAAAAAAAAGTTGTATCCACCTTCTGTATTGTAGAGATGAAAGATTTATTGTCTCAATAAAATAAAGAATTTGTAACAAGGACCCTTGCCTAATAGCTATTGAGAAACTGAAGAACTCGTGAGATGGAAATCTACAATGATCCAGCTTGTTTTTTTCCATTTTCTGGATGTGGGAGGTCTCCAAATTCACTTTGAGGTTTTAATCCAATTAAGAAAACAATAATTTATGTGTGCACTGTGCCAGAAGAGTCTGCAAGACCTTTGTTCGCAATAACTCGGGCCTAATGCTACTTAAATATGTGGTGTAATAGAAATCTGTACTGATTGAACTGCTGGAAAAAAAACACTTAAGAAACCCAACATAGTACTTTTATTTAATTTTTGAATCATCAGGGATTTCAGAGTAAACTAGATGAAGACATTTAAATAAAACTCTAAGCCTGTCTACAGAACAGTAAGAGAAAGACAACACATGTCATTCATTTGTATTTAGATCTAGAGTATAGGTGTCAGTGTTATCTCACTGACTGACTGCTGCTCTATTTAGGCAGCCCTACGGACAATAACTGACAATTGAAGTGCACACATGCTCCAACTGTTCAAGTAATGCAGAAGAATGTGTGTGCATGTTTGTATGTGTGTGCATGTTTGTATGTATGCATTGTTCTATGTAGGTATATTCATATAATTTATACATATGCATACACCAGTGCTCGAATCAGAGGTTGCACATTGAATATATGCAGTTTGGAAGTAAGTATGTGTCATCTAGTCTAATGCTGCACATGCACAAGGCCCTGCCCTGGTATTAAAGGCTGAGTAAATCATTTAACCCTCGGAGATTCTGTCAGTCAGTGTGAAACACTGGCTTTCTTTGTATATGGCCACTCAAGCTAGTAGAATTTCGCCAGATGTGTTTTGAGCCAATGTTGATAAAGATAGCAACCTTTAGTTTGTATCCAAGGCCATCCCTGAACAATAGTCTCTATTGTGTCTTTTTCTTCTACTGACTCAACCTGAATGCCAGTGAAAATGATGCATTGCCACTGACAGTATTTCAATGGAAAAACCTTTAGTCCAAAATACAATTGTGATGATAGTTTAATTATGATGGATGTTATACCACAATTACGCAAAAGAAGAGCCATAGTAACTTTTAAGACACAAGTATTTTTTTTATTGTTGTTATTCAACCAAATGTAAGACACTTAATTTTCACCTTAATACTGTCACAGATTGTTAGTTGTCCATAACAACATACAAATGACGTTTGTATAACTGACAAGGCTCATACAACAAAAATACTGGCATGAAAGTTTAAAAATAGCTGGAAAATGTTTGTTTTGTTTAGCTTACTAAAGCTGACTATTCAATCTTTTTTTCAGTGTAACAAGTTGTACAAATTGGGAAAGCAGTCTGTATATAGACATTTAGCAGTACATATTGCTTTTTTGTTGTCACCTCAACAAAAATGGTATAAAAGGAAGTGAGCCCCAGGAACTGATTGATTTATCAGCAGTAAATGGGAAAATAAGGAATTCAAATACAAGGAGTAGTTGCTGGGGAAAGTCAATCAGAAGTAAATTAGAGTTGAAAAGGAAAACAGGAGTGAAGTTACCGGTAGCTGGAAATGTTACTGTCTCTGACAACAAAACATTACAAGTGTAATGTTATACATGTAGCTTTGCTTCCTCAGATAGGGTGATATTAAAAATGATTCCAAACAAGAAAGATTTGCTGACTAGCTGTCAGTTTAGGTTTTATCTGACAAAAGTGTGACTGAACTGAAACCTGAAAAAAAATAAAATAAAAATAAATACATATATATATATATATATATAGCATTTTCTTTGAGATCGCTGAAATATGACACTGCCAAAGTTAAACAAGGGCCAAAGTC
>OMLM01008366.1:85548-100731 GCA_900302695.1 Helostoma temminkii
CTGTTTTCATTTCCCTAAGTTGTGTGTGGTCATTGAACTAAAATGAACAGCAGATTGTTTCAGTGAGAGTTTCAAACTTCAGTGTCCTCAGGGGGAAACGACTGATTTAATTCACTCGCGCTCAAAGTGAGGGTGAGGATTATGGAAGAATAAATACGGAAGAGGGAAAGCTTGGCTTTTTTTTCTTTTGGTGCCTTGATCACAGACATGGAATATGAGACCAACTACTGTGAAGCACATTAAACTGGGTGAGGAAACCACTGGAAAAACAAGTTGCTAGATTATAACATAAATTGTAAAACCAAAATGTTTCTGCGTGAATAATAATAATAGTCACCGTAAAATTGTAGTGAATTCTTCACAAATAAAGTAGAAACATATGCAGACTGACAATTCATCTGCATTTACCGCTGTGAGCAAGCCTGATCATATAAGTGGCCTCACTATTTAACTTTGTGCCCAGTTTGGAAATGAAGATTACACGAACACACACTATAAGCGGGTAGATTAAGTCTGTATCTTGTGGCCACTGTGGCACAAGTGAACTGATGTGGTATCAGGATCCCGCAGTAACTGTTGCGGGCATCTTTTCATTTCTCATTTGCGTCGCATGTGTGTTACAAGAGCTGGAGGATCTCTGGGTGTTTGGAAGTGGATCATTTCAGGAGACACGCTTCTATAAAAGTCCACACAGCAGCGGCTACTGAGCGGCTTCTCTAATCCACTCGCTCCAGGGCTGTAGACGCCAGGCAGATCAACCAATTAAGAGTTATGCCTCAGTCAGGAGCGTAATAAGCGCCTACACCGAACAGAGGATACACTCTATTAGAGCGATTTGCGAGCATCAGGATGCAACGTGATACGATGAAGATTACAGGCAAGGCAGAGCTTAGCGCAGAGGGTGCAAATGCACCTCCACTTTTGGATACTGGGACATTTATTTGAGGAATATAGTTGTCGATAAAGCGCAGGAGCCGCTGTTAGTATCATAAGCGCTTTCGGAAGGGTGGATTATGACCTCAACTCGGACATTAAGGGATTTGATCATCGCTTTGTTGTCAGCAGGACCTAACAGAGACACTGAAGGGCTGATCGCAACGCGAGATGTTAAGGATCAAAGTGCTGATAATTTTGGGATGGGACAATAGCCTGCTCCTTTCACATCCGTTACCTAAACCTGCTCCGTTTCCAATTCGTTGTAAAGAATCTTGTGATTATAGTGAAACAAGACTCCAGTGAACATGAAATACACCTCAATCTGCCTGTATGTAGTGAGGGGAACAGGGTGACAATGCATGTACAGGCCTGAGCATTTAGCATCCCCATCAGGAAAGGTCAATGTAGGTGCTGATCATGTGGCTCTGTTATATTTAACCTTCTTAATTGATTCAATAAAAGGATGCGTGTGGCGCCACCTGTAGATTACTTCATAACTCAGCGCACAAGCATATTCGTTACATGTGGGCCATTTATAGGTGCAGATAAGGTCATGTGTGCATGCATTACAGCATCAACATACAATAGCTCACTTAACTTGGTCACAACAATACACAAGGAGCTGTAAATAGCAATCATGGTGTACAGCCAGGACCCAGACACGGGTGTTGTGGCTAAATGAAAGACAGTGCAACATTCAAATAAAGGAAGTTTTATAAGAATGAAAACGTTCATTTAAAACAATTTTGTCTTACAGACTCGAATAAAAAAATAAAGAAAATTTTTAGAAAGCACAAGATTAACTGAACAATAGGACGGTGCCCTACAGCAGTAAAAGTGGTGCTGGTGGAGTTTATAACTGACAATTTTGTTCTTTTTTGCAAAATACCTGAAGAATTAAAAATTCTGGGAAAACAATTTAAAAACTATCTGCATAACATAAATCGTCCCGAAACCCTACATGTTTTTTTTTTTTTTAAATACATGTCTTTTTTGTCTTCCAAAAAATGACTACCAGTCTTATGTGCTTTTTTGTCCTTGCTCTGATGACAGTTAGTTTTTTGCCCCTGTAAGTATCAGCGAAATATGTGAGGAAAAACTCACATGTTAGAAGTGTACAAATTTAAAAACGCCTTAAAAGTAAATAAAATGGCTCTAAGGCATAGATTTTCAAACTGGTAGGATAATATACAAAACAACCTGAGTATTGATGTGAAGTTGTCAACATAATCAATGATCTTTTTTAGTAAGCTGTCCACAGACTGAAGAATTAAGTCTTTAGAGAAATCCCCAGTGCATCAGTACGGTCGCCATCTACTATCTTGGTAGCCACGGTTGCCCCCCCTGTCATCATGATGTCTGTTGCTGCCCCTGTTGTCGTGGTGACGGTTGCCACTCCTGTCATTCTGGTGGCGATAGCCGTCCCGGCCGTGGCCGTGTTGCTGATGACGGCCGGAGCCTGGTTCATCTCCGTAGCGCTGGTTTCTGCCACCACTATTCATCTGAGATGGATGATGCCGTTGAGAGGTGTTATGTTGCCTTGAGCCACCTCTGCCCGAATTTCCTCCTCCAGGAGACTGCCGCTGCAGAGGCTTGGAGAAGCCACCATTCAACTGCTCAAGCTGCTGCATGTGGAGCTGCCACATCATGTTGTTCATCTGCAGATGAAGAAAAAGACATTTTTGTTTTCTACAGTTTACTGAGGACAACCCCCTGCTGCTTCTGTCGCATTATGCACATCGCTACATGTAATTGTAAGAATAGACATCTTAAATACAGACACTAAATCGGTGTTGTGTCGTTAAAGAAGAAAAAAACTTTCACCATGACATGTTTCTGCAGACTATCTGGAGACCTCTGCATTTGGGGTGGAGGAGTGTACGGTGGAGAACTGAACTGGATCGGGGTCCTGTAAGCCAAACAAACCACAGTCAGGTAATTTCTTCTTGTAAAAGGGCAAAAACATGTCTACATAATGTCAAAACACTGACTAGCACACACAAAATTCATGTCCAAACTCTCAACATAAATACTTTTTAGTTCATGTGTTCGTACTTTCATCACTCCTTTCCCTTTTCTGTATGAAAAGCTCACATGTAACATTCTGAGTCAAGTTCACAAGCAGATTCAACTCAATGTGCAAAAGAAGGATGAAAATGACAATAAGACAAATCTTAAGCATGGTTTCATGTTGTTTTGATTATGTGTAATGTAACAGCACAATAATTCTAATAAATAAAAAGTAAAACTGTTGTGAATACAGTCAGACATTTAATAAACATGGTGTAAACAAAAACCTGCAAATTCCACTTAAGGCCTCCAACACCTGGTCCAACAACAGAAATAAATCTTCCCATAATTTATCCAAACACATTAACTAAATATTACCATCAACTTGGTAAGTGAAGTCATGTTCAATGTACCCCACTGCTGTTTAAAAAAAAAAAAAAGAATAAAAGACAATTTTTCAAAGTTAAGTGCTTAATGTCAGGATCTGTGATGGAATATCTAATAGACAAGTCCATCAACACTGATGAGAAGTCTGACAGATTCACTACCTGGATACTCAATTTACCTGCAAGTACAGTTCAACAGTTCATAATTGCAGTTTTGAGTAATTATTCAGGAGTGTGTTTTAAACTTTGAAAATAAAATCATTCAAGTTGTCTTGAGTGGAAAGTAGTAAAACTGATTTTATTGTATGACTCATCAAAGACAGTGCTGTCTCCCTCAGACCATGTGCAGTGTACAGTATAGCACGACTCCTTCCCCTCCTGTTGGTGCGAGCAGTCAGGTGTATATGACTGAAGGAAGTGAACCCACAACCTCTAATGCTGTCCTGAAGTTAATGTCTGCTACCAACTATGAGAGTTAGCATGTCTACAATTAATGAAATAAATATTAAAGGCTCGTTACTGAGGCAGATAACTTGGCTACTTAACTAGCCAACATCAAGTAGTTTCCACACCAACGTGTTTCTTCCACATGAATACGGATTCTGAATGTCTGTGACTTAAACCTTTACTAGAATAGCTCACAAAAGCATCAAACTGAGTGTTTTTTTAGCTTCTCTCTTACTCAGAAGCAGGAGAAATGTTCAGCTAGTTCACAGCAGAACATTCAGGATACCCTGGAGATATGGTATGAAAATTTTAAAGCTATTTTTACGAGTTAGATTCCGTTAAAATTGCATGTTTATATAGGATCAGCACGGCATGGTTATGTAAACTCGTCACTGTAAACTGGTCAAGGAAAAGCTGTTGCATGTCGCAATACTACAACTATAAGCTGCGTTTTCACTGTTCTTGGCAGTCTGTAGATGGACTCCAAGTGGGGTGTGCCTGCATGGAGGAACATGTCAGCAAGCAGGAGGGGAGAGGTGAAGCACAGCTCAAAACCAGTTGTTCCGGAGGCAGGCTCTTAATGCAAAATTTTAGCCAGGGCAGAAACAAGGTATTGGTATTTTTAGCATACTCCTACATTTTACCAGTTCCCAGCAAATAAAATGCATGAACCTGTTGTACACAGCAGAAACCCACAGACAACAGGTCAAAGGTGAGATAAGTAACACTTTGCTCATGTGAAATCAGTGGTAGCATCACACACTAAGGTGAAGCTAAGATCTGATCAAAAGGAGACAAACTGAACAAATTGTTCTTGAGATATTTTTACCTTTGGCCATGGGGATTTGGGGTATTTGCAGGACTCGAATTCTGTGAGTTTCCTGGACTGCCTGTATGGCTGCTACCTATAATGAGTGCAAAAAGAACAAAAACCATTATGGCACTACAAGAAAATGAATGAATGAAAGAATGAGGAATGCCAGTCATTCATTAACAAGATGATACAGTATTCTACAGTATATAACCTAATTACATCCCACACAAAAAGAACATTAGTCATGCTGTCTGAAACTTTAAGACTTTGGCAGGAACTGACACTCTATGAAGGGTTGGGTGTTGTTTTAATTTTATTGATTCAAATTCTGCTCATCAATTCCAGTTCTTTTTGATACCAGATGGCAGGAAAAAAAACTAAAATGTTCAAATATACAAATTTTATTCTTTCTTCTTTTATTCATCAAAATAAGAAATTATTTAATGCAGCAGTTCAGCTGCTAAAGCTCTAATCTCTCTGTTCTCTTTAGCTATCTGTGCTTTGAGACAACACAAGCAGAGGTGATAAGTAAGAACATAGGTACATTCAAAATTTGGAACTGAGATTTACTTCCTAAACATATTTATTAAGTTTCACTGTGTTTTTGCACTAAATCATTAATTGAATTAGAATGAGGTATTTGCTTTAAGTGCTTGATGAGAAAATGGGAAGATCTGGTCTATTTCAAAATAAACAACAAGCTTCATTATAACAAAACATTGTTCTTTGTATTATTTGCAACTGCATTAAACAGTTGCAAAAATAGTAAATAAAGTATGAGTTATGTAGCTGCACCCTTGTTTATTTCAGTTCATCATCATGAATGGCATCTCTCTGAATTACGAGCCTTCTGATCAAGAACACAATTTACAAATATTTCTTTACAGGAGGCGCAGGTTGTGTTTTGAGTTTTTAAGGAATCTAAAGTTGAAATACGTTCTAAGTCTTAATCTCGTGCTGGGTGAGCAGGTAGGCAAAGGTGAAGAAATGCCAAGTGTAAGGAATATTTTAAGATAAGTGTTGGCATAACGCACAGCACAACTAGTTTGCTCATTATTAGGGGTGGGATGATTCGTCGACATAGGAAAATACGTCAATTGATGCAGCGTGCGTCAATACATCACATGTAGGTGATGTAGGTAAGTAAGATGGTTGTGTGTAGTGAGAGCAAGGAGCGAACGAAAAAACAAACAAACAACCTTGATCATTTAGAGTACGGGAGTATTTTAAGCAGAGACCAAACAACATGAGCTTCATATTTTTCGACGCACGCTCTCTGTCTGCTGGTGGGAGTGTGCTCACTTGTGTATGTGACCCTGTGTATTTGTGTGTGTCTGTGTGTTCATTTGCTGCAGAGAAGTATTACTTAGAATCAGGCACAAAATAGTTGGACATTTTAAACACACTGTCTTAACCTACTCCCTCCTGGAAAACATTAATTGAAATGACGTGGCAGTGCCGTGCTTGTTTACCTGTGGAGTTTTATGCTAATTGTTGTATGGGCAATAGTCTTCTGTTGTGTATTTTATTTAGTCACAATCAGAACACGAACAACATGTTACTACAGTGATTGGAGTTATTGCAACTTTACGTTAATTTCAGTTTTTAATAACATAAAACAGCTGCAACTGCAATATTATTAAGTATCTGTCTTGGTACTCATTATCTTACATTTGAGTAAGTACTGGATTAGTAAACAATGTTATGGAGACATCCCTAATTAATATACACTAACTGGCCGTTTCATTAGGTACCCCTGTACAAAGTAATGCAATCCAATACAGCAGACAGTGAATTCTACTTTTACAATTGTAGAATTTCTTAACTGTATGTAAAGTAATAATTATGAGATTAGAGTCATACCAAAGTACATTATATTAGGAGAGCTTTACAATGTTTTGACTACCCTATTTAAAAGGAACAAGGGGGCCACAACACTAGAAAAGCCTCTTCATATATATATACGTTACTTTGTAAATGCAGACTTCATGGCAGAGCTGCTGTATTGGATTACTACATAGATAGATTATATACACCCATTGGCATAACATTATGACCACCTGTACAATCTAATGCAACAGCTGTGCCATTAATTCTACATTTACAAAGTTATAATTTTTTCAGTTTTTAAGTTGAAACTTTTTAGAAATGTGATAATTCTGCTTTATGTGCCTTTTTAACGTTGTGGCGGTGGAGTGGGACTACAGTACGTTATGTTAAGAGGTGTTCAATGTTTTGGACCTTTCATTGGTGTAAATAGAGATGTCAAAACATTAGAGACACCTCCTAGCATAACTTACTCCAGTACGACGCCACCGCCCACAATAACCTTAATTAGGCATTTCGATTTTTTCTCACTGTACAGTTGTGCGCTTTCACCTATTCATGTATTTAAGTGTAATGTCATGGCTATACACTTGTGTCTAAACCCGTAACCAGTTAAAAAAACAAACAAACACACTGAACTCACCTGATCTGAACTGCACATGAATGGTCCTTCCATACAGTGATGTCCCGTTGAGTAGCTGCATGGCGTACGGCACGGACACTTCATGTTTGTAAACGGCAAAACCAAATGTTTTCTGTTTCCCATCCGAATCTTTGGGGATTTTTGTTTTTATGAGAGGTCCTGCCTGGAAATGCAACCAAATATAGTTATCACAACATTACTCTAACAAAGTAGTTAGCTCATGCTAATTGCCCTAACAGCAAACCACGTAAGGATGCGTCCCTTGTATTAGTTAATTCCGTAACACATGTAAAGGTATCATACTTGTTGGAGGCTACCTTACAACTTTATCCCGTAAAGTGATGAAGTGATAGACTTTAATACGCTCTAGGTGTGTTAGCGTGTTTTATGCTATCAATGCATTTGATACTTGCTAACTGCCAACCTAGCTCTATTAGCGTTACCGAAAAGAGCTACCTGTAAAAACAACTCGAACAAAAGCTCCTCAGTCACTCTTGAATCTAAATTTCTTATGAAGAGCGTTCGGTCCGTTTCTTCTTCTATTCCCATTGTTTTCAAGTAAACGCTGACCCTCTCCCACCGTTATAAATGCTAAACTTTAGCGTAAAAAGGATTTGAGCGATATATAAAAGGAAGGCCTAGTATTGCCGTAAAGTGAAATACCGTTAAACTTGTGTTTTCGTCGTAGTGAACGGCGACTACTTTACGACACCTAAGCTTTGTGAATGGACGGGGCCTGCTTTTCTTAAACACCGGCAATATCTTATCATGTATAAATGTAATAATAAAAGTAATTTTAACACGTCATATTTCATAACCTTCACAAGGAAATCATGGTATATACGCTGTAGTGTTGCTAAATGTTAATTTATTGTCGATAGCTCTATCAGTGCTCTTTTTTGATGTATGTCATTATATGGTAAGAATGATTTTTTATTTATTTCTGAGCTAAATATGTTTTAGTTTAAATGCAGGCAATTTGTAGAACCACAATTTATTTTTTATGGTAATTTTAATCAGGCTTGTACTTGTGCAACTGATCATTTCTGCATTGATACATTTTTAGAAAACGTAGGGAATAATTTCTCAGATCTCATCTTGATATCGTCAAACTTTAGCCTATATTGCCCTAAAGAGGAAAACAAATCTGACCTGGTTAAAGACTTTTCAGCTTAGTTGTTCTCTTCTTTTCTTCTCATTTTCTGCTCTCTTGCTTATTCAGTTTTGTTTGACTGCCTGGCTGTTGCACACAAGGGTTTGCATTTTCTCACCCAGTGGCTGTACTCTGTATCAGTGGCTCAAGCATCTGGAACCGAGTGCTTCTGATTCTGTCAACATCATTGAGTGTGGAGGTCGAGTGAGCGACATGAGAGGCTTGACTTCCACCCTAATCAGATGGACACCCGTGTCTGTCCTCCATATTAATTAGATCAGTTTAAACTGTAGTGATTTTCTCCTTCATGCCAGGAAAACATCCTCACAGATTCTGGCCTGATAACGCTCAAATAAGAGAACAAGGCAGAGCGTGTCAGCGACACTTTGAAGAATGCCCTTTTTTTGCTTTTCTTACGGTTAAACTTTTACAGTGGAAGATCAGAGATGGCTGAACAGAATAGACATTACTGAAGAAGCTACACCTTTTAGTGTGTATGACATATTTATTCCATGCAAGGTGCTGTTTCCATTGCTTGTATTACTCACATAGCAATATAGACTGCAATTTAAAACCAAACTATTGGCTGTCATCATTGCCCCATGGGAACTGTTCTGCTCTGCATAGTTGTTAATATTTGACGTATTGGCGCCTTCCCACAAAATACTTATGATTTAAAATGCTGCAAGAGTGCAATGGAAGCAGTAAAAAGCCTGAACCATAAAACCACACCTGTGCAGTATACTATTTGATGACTAAAGCTCTTGAATCTATTTTGGTTCCTACACTGCCATTACCCCATATATCTCCCTGATGTATTTCCCCCTCCTGTTTTACAACCACTGGAAGAAATTCAGGAGAGCACTATGAAAGTGCTGTTGCACAGAACAATATATACAGTGTGGAAACGAGGGGAATAGGTAAAATAAATGCAAGACACAATAGACAGACCTACTGAATTTGTAAATCCCTCAATGCTGTCTATGAGAATTGGTTAACTACAGGGCAATGTATTTTTTCTTTGCCAATAAATGAACATATTTTGCTTTTGATTGATTGATTGATTTCAAATCAAGCATCAAGGATTGAATCAAATCTGATTCCAAAATCAATACATAACTGTATCCATTTACTTCAAATACTGTATATTGAGCATCCACTGAACAGTTTAATGATGGGCTTTATAGTTGCCAAAAAATGCCAGTAGATGGCAGCATTGATCCAATGACAATCAATATACCCGTATTTCAGTACATCATCTACAGTATGTGAGGGTGTGAGACAACTGGTATGCGCCAAGAAAGAAAAAAGAGCTGAATTTAAATATGTGTGTGTTTTTTATTTGTATTTAATTGTTATAGGAATATATCCTGGTTTCCCTTTTAGTCCACTCTAAACATATTAAACATAAATATTGATGTCCATGGTATTTATTTTTTTTTTAATTTAGGAGGAAACTCCCAGGTCCCAGGTTCCCAATGTTATCATTAGGAAAATATACTTGAATAGCATAAGAGCTTTGCTGCTTTTCATGCATGTATCATGTCATACAGTGGGACATTAAAATATCTTTCCCTTTTGAATAATCATCATTTTCCATAGCACATGTGTATTCAGCAGTTCAAGTTTAATGTACTGTTCAACATCGACAGAATTGTCTCTCACTTTACGATCCAAGATACTGATGAGCTGAGCACTGCCATGCCCTCAAATCTGTCTGGAAATAAGTGGTGCTCAAGTAGAAAGCCTTTGTGTTAATTTCTAGCAATTACACCAACACATTTGGAGCTAAATATGAAACAGTGATATGCATTAGCTTAAAAACACATTACATCCTACGCTCAACCACTGTGAACATGAATGCATCAGCTTTTGTTTTAATGACAAGATTCTTGGATGTTTCCGCATGAGGCTTGGCTATATTGTTGTAATTAATAGAGGAAGAAAAATACATGACAAAATGAGAGCAGTGCTCAAGGGCAAGATGGCAGCCAGTGAGCATTTTTTTAAGCAAGGAAGTGACTGGGCAGGACCCCAGAAATAGGCCGCAACCAGCTACCCCTTTTCTAGTCAGTCTATAGTGGTTTCCACATGAAGCTTCTGTAATGATTCCACACACACACACACACACACACGCACACACACGCACGCACACGCACACACACTTCCAGTTATGACCTCTGGCCTGGAGGCTTTGGTGAGACTGTGAAGATTTACTGGTGGCTGCACACATCCTTCCTCTTTCGGTAAAACCCACCCTTGCTTTGAGCTCCAACCTATACACAACACACCCCTCTGCTGCTCATTAATATTCATAATTCACGTGGAATTACTTGATTCTGGATCATTAAACGCACATGAATTTTAGTGAGATGAAAGTTTAATTAAGCCATTTCCCTTTGGCAGTGTGATGTCACAGAGAAGCATCCCCATGAATGCATCCAGTGCACGGTTTAATGGCCTGTACCTCTATAAGTGCTGCTCAGTGCTTATCCAGCAACAATTTCCCACCTACATGCAGCCTTATATTTTACACCCAGTGTTTAGCTATTGGACAGAAACAATTGATAGGAGTGGTGTGTGAGTGGTTCTTTTAGGTCCTGTAGCAAGATGCAGACCAGTCTTAAATCAATAGAGCAGGAGAACCACTTCTGTGTAGCATGCTATTTATTATTCATGACTAGCAACTATACATGTAGGCTTGATTTGGTAAGTATAAATAATATAATATAAAATTGTGCATATGATTTGTTACGTCTTTATAATGTTTTTGCAACTTGGTGAGTCGGAAAGATTTTTAGAATACAGCAGCGGCTGAGTATATAGCAGCTGCAGTGAACAAATTCAGATACACAAATAAAGCATTATTCATTTGTTTATTTCAAATATTAAGTGCACGACTTCAGGGAAAAGTTAATATTTTTTATCCTTGTTAGGACTCTCCATAGATATTATGCATTCCTTAGCTGCCTACTCTAACTAAATACCTAACCTTGACCCTAATTGTAACTTTAAAGTCTAAACCTAGTGTTAACCCTCAAACAGCATGTTTTTGGTCCTAACTAGGTAACAAATACCATCCTACACACACACACACACACACACACACACACACACACACACAGAAAGACAAGAGCTTATCCCTGTCATCATGCCACCCCATTTCAGCACCCTCCTAAAACAAATAGATGCAAAAATCTGGAGAGGGGTGTCTCAGCCACTTTGCTTCTTCACAGCTTTCTCTTCCGTTGAAACATGCTTGTTATCTCAATATCAGCACTGCATGTTGCTGCTGCCCTGACACGCCGTGACTTCATTTTCATATCTGTGACTCTTCTACTCCCTCAAACACATTAAGAGAGAGATCCACCCTGTTGCTACAATGCTGCAGTGCTGAGCAAAGCATCACAAAGAGAGAGAGAGAGTAATTTCTGGCATTGGTCCCATACCAGAAAATGGACTGCTGCAGTGCATCCAAAACCATATCCTCCATTCTGTCACTAAACTAAGCATCCCCTTATCCTCGACGTCACACTACGATGGTGTCCGACGAATAATAATTACTTACAGAAATTTGAGTTAAAGCATGCAAAGGAGTATTTCTTGCAATAACATGAGGGACATTTTGTCTGCATATACTAATCTCTCTACCCCACTCATTCCAGCACTTCAACCCCTTTAACCGCTAACCAAGAAGTGAAGTGTCAGCACATTTGAGATGGCCAGGCTCACCCATGATGCCGGTCTGTTGAGGAGCAGAATAATGCCCTTTGCCAAAAATGCCATATGGATGGTGTTTTATAGCTGAGGAATGGAGGGGAATGACTGTCCTAGAGGAACAATTAAGAAATGGATAGTGGATGGGATCATCATGTCACAAATCTCCAGTTCCCTGGAGGTCGTCTCCAGTTCCTCCCCTATCTACTGCGCTCTCTGCTGCTGTTTTTAAAGCCTCAAACACCTTCAGAAAAGATAATGAGCACTGTCAGAAAGTGATCATGTCTCCCCCTTTTACTTATCTGAAAGTGAGCGTTTGCCTTTTTCCCCACTTCATTATACTGTACAGCGGAGTGTCCCATATTCTTACTGCTGAACAGAACATGCCCTCAGAGACAGTCAATATTGAAGCTCATAACCTGTAACTCTGAGCTCAACCCCTAAAAAGAATTGTTTTCCTTTGAAGATTCTCACCACTATGTTAATCAGCTGATCATTTGATATTGTGCCAACTCCTAATGATGCAAATATTTGCCTTACATGAGGCACCTCCAGATTAGAACTCTTTCTGTAATTTACACTTGAGTTCAGGCTAGCAGCCTGAGCTGACTGCCATCAATGATGTAATTACACTGAGGAAATTACACCCATTGAATACAGAACCCTGCAGTCAGTTAGCCTCCCATCTGTAATGCCAGTATATTGAAGAAATTACACAGACACTGGAATGGGATCAAATTTATTGTTTTATACATAAGGAAATTTCCTCATGTTGTACATAAGATAATGCAGCTGTTTTTTGGATCAAATGCCACTTGACAATAATAAATGTTACAATTCTCTTCTTCTGAAACAGTGGTGTTGTCATCATCCTTGTAAATTACTTAACATTTCTAAACTAACCTAATTATTGAATAAATTGCCAACCTCCAAGATATCAGTCATGGAAATTTATTAAAATTGCATTTAGCCATGTCATTTCACAGATAACCTGTCTGAGTGTTTATGGAGAGCATATAAAAATAAACATTTTTTGTGTGTGTATTGCTCAAGTTGTAAATTAATTGCTGGCAGTATCTACTTAAATTAAATACCAGTCTTATATTGGCATAAACTGCTGAGCTAACCAAATTCACAATAAGCTTTCTGGAGACCTACAAGTTGTTGTTTTTAACTCCTTACCCTCATCCCCAGACCTTTATCTCATTGTCAAGGTAAAGCACATTACTTCAAACCCATGCAGGAGCTGCTCTAGGCTGTTCTGTGTTCCTTACCACAGAATAAAAGAGAAAAAAGTTCAAGAGTAGTTTGACAGATATAGCAAGATGGAGACTTGTCAGATACATTGAAGGCTGTTACTGACTTTTGGATCTGTCATTGTCAAAACTAATATTGTGTGGTCTTCCCTGGCTTCTGGGTTTCTCTATATAGAAATGTTATGTCTGCCTAGACATGCAACTAAATTATTTATGATGTTAGAGGATTGTAGATAAGCTATGAAACTAGAAAATGTTAAGAGACAGATGTTGTATAGGCTTCAGTGAGAGAAAGCATGAATCGTGATCCAACTGTCATACTGTTACATTGTTGACAATTCCTCTTGACTAGTAAAGTCTAATGTCTCTAAAGTGTTTGCATATGAATTCCAAACCACATAGTACTCTATATGTTAATGACATTTTATTATTGTAAGTTACAACATATTAGAGAGACAACATATTAGAGAGACAACACACACAGTAGATGGACATCAGGATTTCAGGATTAGGTTGCAACTGAGTTGTTTTAGAAAGAGAGTGATAACATCCCCACTGACTGACTTTTTTTTCAAAAGTGGAGGATCATGCCACGTAGCATGTAGCTACATATACAGGAAATCACCTAGCATTTGAAAGTGTAACATAATTGCTAAAGCCAAGCTAAAGATAAGCTTTACACATACTGCACACTTTTTTTTCTTTTGTACTAGTATTCTTTTGGCTTATCTCATCATCGGGGACTCCACAGTCAAGCATCTGGCAGAGGTTTTTCCCAATTGCTGGGCTTGGGATTTTGGTGACATTGTGGGGGTTTCAGTATTTTGCCCACGGACACTTCAACATGTTGCAGTAGCCTAGGGTTGGGAGCAACCACAGTACCAAAGCTCCACTGCTGACCCCTACATACTGTACTTGTATAATTAATTGGCCAGATATTACTGGACTGATTACATATCATATTTTAGCAGGTAGTGCTAGTTTTGTCATTTGGTTCTGTTAGCTGTTAAGCCTGGTGGAACTGTACGAAACAAGAACTAATTTGTATGGTGCAACCTACTTTCACTTTAGATTTGGATAGTTTTGTGAACAATTCAGTTATAATTAGGCTAAGTTACAAAGCGCTTACAGAAGTACTTAAACAAAAGTTGTTTTTAGACTTCTTTAGCTTAAAAAAGCCACATTTGCAATTGATTTCCAGTCATATGTTCTGTTTTCTACATAGCATGTATACAACTGCAGTTCAAATATATACTTTCTGTTTACAATTTAAAACAGTGTTAGATAGAAAGGGACTGTGATTTTCCACACACTCTGATGGAGTTGGCACATTCCGGTGACATTATTCCCTTCTGCTTTCCATTTTCCCAGAGCACAATGGTGCATGCAACAATGCATCAGTTGGCTGCTCCACTAGATTAAAGGAAAAAACCAGGGATCTTCCAAAAATAGCACGTGTATCAACACTCCTACCAGCTGCTTCATGCTCCACACAGGGACATCATATTCCATCAATCTTTCAACCATTTATTGACAGGATGTCCGCATAAATTTGTCTGACAGGCTTTGGAGCACTATGAAATATTAATTTTATAGTCTCTGTCTGGATGTTCTAGATGTGGGGACAAGTTCAGTCCCTCTGGCAACAAAAGCAAAGGTTCATACATTAACTAAAAGATAATGTTGATGGAATATTTCATAGCAGAAAATGCTATGATGGCACAGACTCATGTCCTTTATGTGGAACAAATCAAAGAATGTCACATTGTAATACGGGGAACAGAATGAATAGACTACTAGAGAGAATGAATTATATGTGTATTTATAGCGTTGAATCTTTCTTGAGTAAGTCCCTGCAAGTTTCCTCGTGCTCCAGCTGCTCATTTCCCGACATGCAAGCAAGATATTTAAGCATCTCTTCATCTATATCTCTGACTGTATTTCACTCAAAGAAAATAAATTATACGAAGTAGATATAGATGCTTAAATATCTT
>OMLM01008366.1:102430-120424 GCA_900302695.1 Helostoma temminkii
AACCGCAAAACACTGGTGTAATTGGTACCTGTCTATAATGCATCAGTATAAGGGTATGACATCCACAATGGATTCCAAGCTCCTGGTAAAGATTAGATCTTTGTAGTATATAGGTAGGCCATTGAGATTTCCATTTGACTTTTACATATGCATGTGCCACTGTGTATGGATACACACATTTACAATGGCATGGGTGAAAATGTTTAGCAGTTTCATAAAAATGGGAACCCCACAGAGACTACATGTTTCATTATAATTAGAATTATAGCTTTAGGGGCAGCAATCAATTAGCCAAAACAGTCTTGAACATTGGCACTAAAGTAAACATGTGCATCAGCAATTTTTTATTCATGCACTGCATCAATGAATTTATGCATGCTTTCATTGAATGGGGTCACATTCAGAGCACTGAAGTAAGACTTCCAGCGTGTGTAGTCATAAACTTATATTAGAAAGTCACTTTTCAGCTGTCAGATACATAAATATGTGCATAGAGAAGTATAAAGAGTCTGAAATGTAGAATCTGCATTTGAGAACAGTATGATGTTTACTACATTTAATCTCTTTCTTCTACAGAATATGGAATTATTTTACTTTAGTTTCATAGATTTAGAAAAATGGAGTTCAGCTATTTTAGGCAATACTTGGTCTTGCATCAATTGATTGATTGCTTTTTTTTATCTTTATAAATATTTATAGATTGATGACTTTTATCTTAATATCTTAATGTAATAACATTTATCAGATATCAGATGGTAATAATGACTCATATAGAATAATTTCTTTAGAAACACATTAACCACAACCAACCAAACAGTACAAAGGGAATAAAATGAAAGTCTGTACTAATAAAGACACACAACATAGATATATTTAGTAAAGGTAGAGATCGACAAGAGCAGTGACAGACAGGGAGACAACTGCTGAGGGAGGAGTTGCTCTGAGCACTTCCTAAGTCATGCTCGGGGCTATGAGCATGTGACTGAGGTAGTGTAGGTATTGCAGTGGCAGCAGTTGGTAATTACCACTGTATCAGCAATATGTCCTCCGTCTTATTCATTTCATTAGCTATGCATCCACTCCAATACATGGTGGGGAAAAGCATTATTACCATCCACCCTCCCCTTTTTCTTTCCCTCATTGTACCATCTATTCTATTTATCTAATTAAATAGAATATAAAGAGCAAAGTTTGTGTGTGGGTCTCCTAAACCCCTGGCGGGAATTCAGCAAAACTTGGCACAATGAGTTTTTACAAAAAGAACCACCTTGATAGGAGCTGCCATTGACTAAGTGATCACTAAAGTGACGCACATAATTGTTTCTTTTTATTCCAATATCCTGGATACAGCTAGTATTTAACAGAGTTAACGAGCTGTGGATGAAGAATGTGGTATATTGATCGCAGAATTAAGAGAAGGTGCGATTTTTACTATTCACAATTTGCAAGTGGATGATATTGGGACTATGTATTTCATAAAATGTGAATTAGTGCAGCTGATTCAGTTAGGTTAATGTTTGTAAGACAAGGCCTTCCAGTTATGTTGCAGTGCTAAATATATTAAAAGTCCCCCCACCCCATTGGGAGACCATTCATATCCCTTATGAATGCTCTACACCAAGACAAGAGGAGCCGCCTCCACTTTTTACAGTGAGACACCGTGGAAAGTTTGGTTCAAACAAGATCTCCTCAAGGACCTTTCTCCTGGGTAAGCAATGCATCTACCTCAAATTTGAGTAAGTTGGATAGCCACAAGCAAAATCCCACAGCAAGCAACAGCATGGAAAATAGTGCAAACTACTACTACATGAATAAAAACATAAATGCAAATGCAGATGTGCCTGGGTATATAAATGCTCACCCATGCACATACTCAACCATGCGCACACACAAATTTTCTGGCTGCATCAAAATTCAGAGGTTCAAGGCCACTAATGGGGTAGTTCTCTGCTACACAGCCACATGACAAAAGTTAGTCACTCAAATTTGAGTCATGCTCAATATGAAGAGAAGGAGAGTTATATAATTACACCATATTTGACATCAGACTTAATTCAGACTGATTGACTAATTGATGACTGACTTATAAGGTATGAGAGTCAACCATAGTTTGATAAAGCAATGTGAACATTTCCAGAGTCCAAAATAAACCAATCCTCAAAACATTTGTTATTAAATTATATTTTATTTTCCCTTCATCTGAATGGAATATTCAGTTCTAATGAAAGTGAGAAAATACTCCACATTTATCCAGCATGAGAGTGTTTTAGGGGCCATCAGCTAAGCACATCATGAAAGTGACGTCAACTCTATACTCAGCACACATGCTTTTGCATCATCACATCCACAAAATTGACTGCTGAGTTCAGTTTCCACTGAAGTGCAAATTAAACCCCCTGAATTTACACAAACATGCCAAATACTAACAACTAATCTCCCAATGAGATGAAAATGTCAATCAAGATAATTCAGAACTCTTAGTTTGCTAGCCACAAGGAGCTCTGAGTGTAAAGTGTACCGTCCTCTGAAGCTGAAAGACTTGAGTGTGGAGTGGTGAGGGCGAAAGGAGAGAGGTGGAATAGGTTTCTTCTTCTTGATCATTTTTGTCCACCAGGCATAAATCATCCTCATCCAGTTATAATAAAGTCTGCAATCTCGATTATGTGGTTTTACCACAGGGCAGGGAAAAGATTCTTACAGTGAATAAGAGTGAGATTCCATTTGGGCTTCAATGGGGCATGTCCTTTTAATTAATGGGGCTCGACTGAGTTGGAGATGGTGCAGCTTTTTAAAATGCTAAATGTTTTTACTGGTTTTCTCTTTCTCACTCAACAGACCCCTCCTTTCACGAGCACTGGTGACACACAGACACACACAAAGTGGTCAGACTCACCCTTGTTGGCATCTTCTTCTAGTAGCTTATGAAAGATGTACTGATCAAGAGCATAATTTTTACATTTTCTTTGATTGTCGCACTTAAATGATTACGATCATCAAACTAATTTTAATATTATACAGAGATAACTGGAGTAAATACAAAATTAATTTCTGAAATGATGGTTTCATTTATTAAGGGAAATAAGCTGTTCAAACCTGCAGTCTACCACATGTGGCCTATGTGAAAAAGTAATTGCCGCCCATTACTAAATCATGAATAAACCACATTAACTGCATTTTTTTTGAAAAGCTGAGTTTAATTTCACTTGTCACACCCAGGCCTGATTACTGCCAGACCTGTTGAATCAAAAAAATCACTTAAATAGAAGCTGTCTGACAAAGTGAAGCACATTAAAATATCTCAAAAAGCTACACATTATGCCGTCATGTAATGAAAATTAAGTACAGATGAGAAACAAAGTAGTTGACATGTACAGGTCTGGAAACTTCACAGACGGGAAATGATGGCTACCTCCAGCAGCCTTGGAGCAATAACTGTTCCAGTAGGCTCTTACCACCTGCAACCACACCTGTTGTTTTAGCCAGATAGCACAGCAGACATGCCATGTCAACCACCTTACTGTTGGTATCTGTCAGTTGGTATCCATCAAAACATAATGCAATGATAATGTGGCATACTCCATATGTCAAGCAGTTGTCGCATACATTAATTATCTATATTTAGAAGAATTTATCTAAATGTACATATCATAGGACATAGGAGTTAATGATACTGCCGGTTCCAAAACTGTTAGCTATGATGCTACTGTAAAAACAAATGGAATATAACATTACTAACTAGACATACTGACATGTAGACAGGCAACTGCACAGTGATTCACATTTTCATTCAGTCATATCAGGTTACACAACTCATGTAAGGTCAAAACAGCAGCCAGGAGCTTCTCTTCTGTGTCCACAGATTAAATAGCATAATGCTACATGTTAAGCAAGAGTCAGCTTTCCTTAGCATCCTTGTTCTGACCCATCACCATTACATGCTTGGTGAATACCATGTTGAATTCTATTGGCTGGTGAATTTTGATAGTGTTGTCGCAGGACATCCAACAAAAATCCAAGTGTGAGCAGCTGAAGGTTTGAGAGCAGAAGTTCTAAGCTTGTGCAGCAGCAGCTGACTGCAAGGAGCGAGCAACAGTAAAGCTGAGAGCACAGATAAAAACATTTTGAACAGGATAATTTGATTCAGAGGTAAGGGTTTTGAACCTGAGCAGACGTACCGATGGCTGTGAGTATTGTATATGTGTATTTGAGCTGGGAGGAGTGATAGGTTGATATACTGATATCTAATGTTGCTTACAATCTGGAATTCTACTTGTGTTTTGTACACTGAGAATTGGAAGCCACAACAAAGCAGACATTAGCAACCCTACTCACCTGGCATGTAGTGAACTTTTTTAACATAGGTTTATATAGGGCAGTGTCAGGGTTAGAGAAATAGCATAGGAAAGGTTGATTGTGGTAATGAAAAACAAATGAGGAACAGTTATAAATCATAGTGTAGGAATGCTGAATTATTAAAAGGTCATTTGCTGTCTGAACAGTATAAAGTACAATGCTTTGGTGTTAGAAGAGTATATAGAAGCAATCATTTAGCACACATGTTCAGCAGCATTCCCACTAGATAAGTTTTTCTGCAAGTTTTTCTTAATCCTGTTTATGTTCTTTCTTGCCAAGAGTTACCTTAAAAGACCAATATCACCATTATGTCTATTTGCTAAATAAAGATTTAAAACAGCAGAAGAGCTAGCCTGGCTCAGTCCAGAAAATCTGCTCAAGGTTCGCTCTCATTGACATTCGTGGTTTTACAGAAGTTAGTGTATGCTGTTATGTTTCCTGGCTCGGAGCAGGGCCTTCTTGGTTGTCACTTATAGTCATGGTGAGATTACCAGACAATCAGAAGCAACTCAGTCTCTACATGCTTGTAACCTGATTATGTTTTCTATTAACATGTTGACATTTAACTTAAGTGACAAGTTCCAAATATGTTAATACTTAACAACATTCAATATATAACTTTTGACAAGCATTATATTAAATGTAAACAGGCAAAGGATTTTTGTCCACCAAAAAATCTGATGTAGAACATCCTATTTTCTTTTTTACAAAACTATCCAATCTTGCAGTACAACATCTAGTTTTGTTATGAACATTTTTATGTTTATATTCAGGCACTCACAGAACTTGGTTAAGTATAGGGAAAGACTCAGGGCTTGTTTAATAGAGACAAATCCAACAGTCACTTTACACACAATGTTGTTTTTCATATTTAAACCAAATCACAATATTTACAAAAAAATATTTTACAACTTTTGTGGCCTAAACCCAACATCACACAGGACTCAAAGTTCTGCAATAAATGTAGCACCTTAGTCGTTCAAATATATCTTGCTTCACAACATACTAATTATGTTGTGAAGATAACACTTCCCACTGTTTTCAGTCTTGGTGATTTGTTAAGCAAACAAGCTGCTGATACAGATGGTCTCAAAAACGACATTAAAATTGTTGTTAGTCTCTTAAATCTGGAAGAACCACTTTAAGTTTAAGTAGCCTGAAGGGTCCACAGAAGCAATTGACCTTGCTATCGACCTTCCGTGTAACCTTCTGCAATGAGGACTTTACAGTGTTTTTATCAACTGACAATAAATAGTGAATTGCTGAGGTTGTTCCATCAGTTTTACTTAAGTGTTACAACAAAAGGCAAAAAGGCACAGAGAGAATCCGGGCTGCACCACAATAGTTTACCCTTCCTACCCCTTGATAACCTCTCAACTCTCCTTCCCTCTCCAGCACACACTGCCATCCCTTCACACCATCCCACCTCCATCCCCCTAACTCACTGCTCCCTGGGGCTACCATTTGTGAATTCATCTCTCCCCTCACAGCCCTGCTCAGCTGTCACATCGCATCTCGCATGCGCAGACAGTCAATGATAACAGTGTTAGGGCTTTTCATATCCTATACACCCAGTTTCCACCTCATGCAAAGTTGCCCACAGTATCACCACTATTACCCCAATAGACTGACTGGATGCTATTTTCACTAGGATATTAGGAAGTGTGGCATTCTGCTGCTGCTTAAAAATAATTTCAAAGAATATTAAATAAATGACCTTAAAATAGAAGAAGTTTACTTTAAGCTAAAAAAGCTAAAACACCATGTCAACTAAGAACCAGCATGCTTAATACAAAGCACACACACACATGTTTTAACAAGTCTGAAATCTCAAGAATCTCAAAAATTAGATTTTTACAAGGGGTTATTAGTTACTGTGTTATAAGTGGCTACCGGCTGACTTAATACAAGCAAGTATAGCATAGTGGTAAAATAAAAACTGCCAAGCTCAGCTCAGCTGAATGACTGCACACATTGTTCATGTCCAATGTATTTCTAACTCCAATGTGTCACTGTTCTTAAAAAAACGCACTTGGAACCAAGCCAAATCACACACACACACAAAAAAAATTGGCTGCTGTCTTTATTGATTGAATGATAAATAGATTCCAGTGAATCAACAGAACACACACACACACCACCCTGCTTTCCACCATTTTCAAACATGACTGATATTTGATATTGCCTTTGTGATTGTATCATTTCAACCATACATTTTGGAATAATCATCAAAACATCAAAAACATCCCATCATATACCTCGGGGAGCTATCTTTTGATGGATGTTAGAATTTAGGACAGAATATAGAAAAATAGGCTTAGCTGGGGGAAAGAAAATGTTTTGTGAGAGCTAGGAAATTGTACCGAGTGCAGTGTAAGGACAGACGTCCTAGTGGGACACACCAAAGTGGAAAGAGAGAGCTACAGAGAGTTAGACAGAAAGCAGAGTAAAAAAAAGATTGAGATAGCAAAACAAGTGAGCAAGACAAAAGACATTTTTCTTGCCTATTTAGATTTTACTTTAATAATTTTGGTAATGATTTATAGTACTATGTTACCATGCATTTGCAATGTAAGGCAATCTATCTGCAAGAGGAAACAATGGTTATGATTACCATGAAATTACAAAAATATTGCACTGTACATTGTACATATTACAGCAGGTCGAAAGATAATTTATGAAACTGTGCTGAATACTAAAAATCTTAATCTAATAATTCACCTTAAAAAAAATTCTAAATAATTGTGATTAGGACACATTTTGTCATAGCACTAAAGTACACATTATTTAGATGTCTTAGGCATGTGCTAGTGATATTTGACAAGGAATTAATAACTAGGGCTTAATAATTGAAGTAATTTGAAGTAATTAACTTCCCATCAAAATAACACTGCAACATTATTTTTAGTGTACACTTATGCAGAGATGGATCATATAAAAGTGCAAGCATTTGCTTAGAAAAACACTTGACTAGAGTATTTTTTTAAGGTAATTTTACTTAAACTAGAAAGGTAAATGAAGTGTAATAAGAAAACAGTGTATTCTAAACAATTTACCGCTTTTGATAAAATAAATATAAAAGTCTTATCCAGATTAGTGAAAATGATGGTAAAATGTGTTGTTACCTACTGACTGTAGAACAAAAACAGCAGATGGTATAAGATGGTATGATGGTGCTGATTTTAACCATGTTAGTGACAGGGGGTTAATCCAAAACTGACACACGCTGATTTTATTAGTTTGAAATAATTTTATACGATTCTAAATCTGCAAAAAGTAACTTGTAACTATTGCTGTTAAAATAAATGTAGTGCCGTAAAAGTAAATATAACAAAAAATGGAAATATAAGTACCTTGAAACTGTACATAGGTACGGTACTTGAGTAAATACACATAGTTATTTACCATCTCTGAGTATATGTAATATATTACCTCTGACACGCAACTATAAGTTCAGTTAAACAACATAAAATCTATCCAGGCACAAAAGACAGATGTTCCTGAACTCCAAATGAAATGTAGAATTCATATTGTCAGAAAATCCCCCATTACATTATCAGAGAGAGAACACTGCAGGTGGTTAGGGTGGAGAAACGTCAAACGCACCTTGTGGGCTGGAATCTGTCAAATCAATAACACCTCAATGTGCCCCTCTGCCAGAACTACTTTACTGACTGCATGAAAGGCCTGGTAAAAGATTTCTTCAAGTTATGTGACCAAGTAGCTAAACTTCAGTATCGGAACATGGCAAGCACTCTCAATAGTGGAGGAATAACTTTTTTTTTTTTTTTTTTTGGAACATGCTGCCAAATGCAAGTAATAATCATAGAAAAAGACTAACTTACTGACTGAAAAAACTCTTGTTAAAACAGAGAAAAAAAGTTTAGCATACAGCAGCTCTGTAACTGCCTTGTTCTGCATTTGGAGTATGATTCGAACTAAGAATCTTTAGGGACAAGAGAATCTGTAATATGAGAAATGCAAAAGTCGATTTAGACAGTGTGTCACTGGCTTAGAGACCTAGGCCAGATTCATTTACATTGCCACTAATTTGAGTTGTATGAACTGAGACATGATGTTACTACATGCGACAACCAAATATACATGACAACAAGAATAAGATTTTTGACACAAGCCTGGAATATACTCTTCATAACCCAGGTAGATTCTGTTCAGACAAATCCATCAATTCAGAGTTAAAGTCGAGCAAAGCAGTGTTTGAAACATTGTCGTTGTGAATAAGTGCCAGGACATCATAAACCACTGAACCGTTGACTGCATAGTGTCCTCTCGTGCTGATATTCATTTTTGCTGACAGTACCTTCCTAAAACCCCTTTATGACCCATTCTCCTGGGCGTATTTTTGTAGCACGTCAAGGGAAGGTCTCTCTCCCTCAATCACAGGAATACAACCTTAGAGATGCAGACGCACAAGTTTTCAATGACTATAATCAACCTGGCCATTCAATGTGTTTATAAGGAAAAAGATGAGCATGAGAGGAAAAGGAAAACAATAACACAGCGTCACTCAACTTGAGTGAGTGACTGACTCAACTTATCACTGAACTGTGCAAAGCTAACAAATAAAAAAAGACAAGAAAACACAGTATGTCAGTTCTTCAATTTCATGCAAGACTGCCTTGCATCATTGCAGTGTATCCCTATAATAAAGAGACTTTGCGTTATGAATAGTGATTACCTCTCCTTTAGTGTTCCACACAGCTGCTCATCTAGCTTCTTCAAGGTTTCTGCACATATAGCTGTGACTCACACCTGACCTCAATCCAAACACATGAAGACACCATAACGTTTTTTGTTTATGCATCTGTGTGTTTGTTTATGTGCAAAAGTATTAGTTAATGGTGAACAAGAATTTGCATACAGGTCACTAATGGCATATTAAAGAGGGACCCACAGAAGCAGGTGCTTTGTGTTTCACCTGTTTCTGTGCTTTCTTTGTCGATTAGGACACCAGTCACATGAACGGTCCTCTAAGTTGCTGCACCACAGTGAGGAAAACTGAGCAAGAACAAACAAAGCAGTGCAACAGGAATAAGACAAACAAGGACGACTGTCAAACTAGAGGGCAGGTTGCCCAACATGGTCTTGCAACTGTGAATGTGATCGATATTCTGGTGATGTCATAGACAGATACGCACACAAGCTTACTCATACCCCAAGCCACAACTATCTCTACTGCAAAATTGGCCTAACTTAGTTATTTACTTGTCCACTTATGGAAGCAAGAAAAATGTCCTGCATCAGCATTGTGCCACTGGGCCGTGTTTACCATTAAGCTTTTGATTGCATAATGGGACATAAGCATGATTGATGCAAGTGGGTGATGTGGTGATGCTATAGATACATCAGTCTGTCTGCAGATTGATCATTTTGATGATTGCATAAATTACTTGTTAAACAAATTACTGGTGATTATTGTGAAAAATACAGAGTAAACCTATGTCAGTCTAGAGAAAGAAAAAAAATACATACACTCATTTCTGTTCCAAGCTTCATTTTAGTTGGTATTTTGTATTTAATTTATGTAATTGTCTCTGTATTGGTGGTTTATGACAGGAAAATTATTTTATCAAACACAGACTAAGAGTATTCTTAATATACATATGGTTAGTTTGCTCTTGTTTGTAAACATCAGTTTTCTCCCTGGTTAGGTTTGCTGTCACATACAGAAAAATCCAAGTGAATCAAAATGCATCATTGCAAGTGATGGTCATTGGTCAGATGGAACCAGAGCAAAGATGAGAAAAGTAACCATAGTGGGGCAACATACCAAGCAAAACTCTTCCAGCAACAAGCTAAATGGACTTCAACATATTGAAAATACAAGACTAGACTGTGTGAAGAACCGCTTAGCAAAAAAAACATTCCACTTACTGTAATTCAGATCATGTTCTCACCCCAAACAATATAGTAATGGTTGATTTGGTCCTTATCTGAGTGCTATTAATGTGTTCAGAACAAACAGATGGCAACAAGCGGGAAATGAATTTGATTCAAGTGGACTAAGGAATGTAGGTGTAAGATTTTGATGTTTGACAGCCCACAAACCATCTGCATTCATTATTGGCTACTACAACTATAAACATAAATCAGACAATTGACAATTAGTGTCAACATTAGCCAAATCCGACACTTTCTTTAAACCCTGCTGTTTATTTTCAGCAGGGTTGTAGATTAATTACTGTGAATCCACAAAACTACACGAGAGAAAAAAAGATTGTTAAACTTACTAAATGGCCAGATTATGTGCTAAACAAGTCTACACTGGTTAATCAGGTTAATCTATTATGTATATCTGCAATATATTGAGATTTTCCTGATAATCATAAAAACAGTTTTTTCTGTGGGTTTTTAAAGTTATAGTAAAGATGAATTTGCTCTGAGGAGCACACAGTCTGGGAATCAAAGATAAACTATTTCAGACAGCTTTCATCCTTATGCAATGGTGCCTCAGGATAACATTGCACTATAAAAAAATAATCCACCCTAATAATATCGCCCCATAATCCTCTTGTAAAGTCATTAATTCATAGCCCGATCAACTGACTAAGGAGTAAATTACTATTATAATATGGCATCTGCCCTTTAAATTAAGCTGAGATGCTGAGTCAGAGTATTATTGTACAATGTCATTGCCTAAGCATTCTCCTCAAGGCAGGGTCTGCAGACGATGACCATGACTGATGACTTGGTTGTGATGTTCGTGCCATCTACATTGTTGTTTCTTAGACCTAACATAAGGATTACTTCCATATCACTTCTGATTAAATCGGACATATGCCTGATGGTCCGTTGGTCTTTCTTTCTCTCAATAGCTCTGTCACATCCACTCACCGTTTCCATTTAATTTACTCCACAGTTCCAGCTTTCTCATGTGAATCCTGTTTTTGTCCTTACAGCTACAGCTAACCATTAAGCACATTGTCATCGTTCGGAGAGATTCGGTCACATCTGCAGTCAAGTTCACAATAGCATACACCATTTTCCATCACTGCCTCCTCTTCCCTCCTTTTCTTACACTGTCTTTTCCCTCTCATTCTCCAGCTGGGAGAGAAATGACAAGCCAGTGTTCTGGAGCCAGCCGGACATGCTCTAGTGAACGGACTTCAGTGTAATGAGTGACAACTGCGTGCTATTCAGTCCCAGCAAATCAACAGTGAAAACAGAGAGAGCTGATGTGCAGGCCTAATAGAAACCACTGGTCCTGCCAGTGCCCGTCAAAGTGCTGGACACACAAAAACAGAATAGTAAGTCAAAGGGAATAAAGTTCAAATGTTGTCCATCCTTGTTAAACACACCTATTATGTTGTGAAATTCTACACATTTTTGTCACCCCTATTGCAAGGCTTGGTGAAAAAGCTGGACCTTTCAATCAGTAGAATATGCTGTGGCCAAGGTCCAAGAGAAGTAGTTGGCCTATTAATAATTCATGGTCAGGCAATCAAGCAAAGGCAGGTTGTCAGTTACCAGATTATTTTCTTCACAGTGTGAAAATGCTGGATACTCATTGCTGCAGGGGAGGACCACTGCACACCTCTTTATTTCTTCTATACCTTTCTCAGCTTTCTAAATTTTTTTCCTGATGGACCATCTGACCCAACTCTTCTTCAGTTCCCTTAGGCTACCTGGTGACAGACCAAGGTCATTAGGTAAGGTAACCGTCTGGACAATCTCTTCAAACAGCACTCGCTATGGGAAAAACATCCAATATTAGGCCACATACCTATCATATTGTATTTCCTGCAAACTGATGATGGCTGGCACCTCTGTTGACAAGTGTAGACTCTATGTCCCCCAGACCTCATTCCTGACAAGATCCTAAAAATCTTGGACACCTTGTCTCTAACCCCCCTTTCGGTCATACCTCAGAGGCTTGATGAGGAAGGGATATAGAGAGAGGCAGGGATCCAAAGAAGGGAAAAGCTCTTAGCACTTTCCTTGTTCATGCCCTTAAATACACAGGGGACCATCAAAAAACGAATAATGGGGAACTTTGTGGGAAGTAATCAGTCAGCCAAAGTATAAAAGGTCACAATACTGAGCTAAGGTATAGGTAATTCCCGTCTTCACTGCTATTACTTGGATAGGAACACATTTGATCGACTTTGCGGAAATCAGATTGTTACATTTAGCCTCTGGTATTCAGCTGTATCAGTAATGTGAGATACAGCCAGCATGCAATCTACTTGTTCTCTCTGTTCTCTTGAACATCTATTGTAGATTACTAAGGCCATTTGATTCCAGGTGACAAGGCCTATAAAGTACCATTTAATAAATGATGAACTATAATGGGGGTTCACACATACATTTAACCTGTAATGTTGTCATTTTCTCACCTGTGTGGGTGCTAAAACGCACCCATAGTCCCCATTTGCCCTAAATGAGTAGTGCAAATAGGTAGCACAGTACTTGATTGTGGTTTGTGACTGGCTTTTGGCTGTGCTAAATTGAAACTATTTGTAGGGGGAAATCAAGTATCCTCTACTTATCCCCGCTGCCTCTTGCTAAATATAAAGGGGCAGGAATCCTATCAGAGAGAGGCATGTAGCGTAACAGTGTGCAATTTGTGTGCCCACTAGCCCAACTTGAGTGTCTACTTCTTTTGTGATGTTCACTGTAACTTGCTATCTGTAGTTTGCTGTCCTGCTTGTCTTTTTGCTTGTTTGGCACCATAAGGTAACTGGTTCAATTACAGCCCTTGCTGAAAAAGAAATGCTTGAATGTAAGCACACTATCCTCAAAGACAGAGAAATAGAAAGAACAAATAAGGAAAATACATTTTGGAAAGTACCAAAATCTTTACAAAAAAAATCTCTACAAAAATCAGCATGACTCATATCAATGATTTGCTTGCACCCGATTTGGAAGAAAAAGAATGCTCCCTGTACCTGGGCTGCTAGTCAGTGCTTGCCAAGCTTTGTGGTGCTAGCTCCATCTGTGGGCACTTAGCCAACATTTGCATTTATTTATGCCGTAGCTCACTCACCTAACAGCCCCCAGGATATCCAGCCAGTATCAGCAATCTCATTTACTCTCAAACCTCTGCTCCCACCTTAAGTTCTCTTAGTTAGACATGAGTTGAATTATGCATGATCACCTTCTCAGCCCCACACATGAATAGAGTTTGACATAGCTTGCAAGTGTAGTGAACAAAACAAAAACAAAAAACATTGAAACTAATTATTGTGTGTCTCTCCAGAACTCAGTATCTATGTGAATGGCAGATGCATCTTTGAATTTTTTGGAGAGAAGAGAATATTGAGAGCCCAGAAAATACTACATGCACCAATTTGTGTGGAGGTCTCATTAGACCCGATCCAGATCCAAATCCAGACTGCAGCTCATTCATTACTTTTCAATTTTATATTCCTGAATTCCACAAAGTCCATGTGACCCCAAGGACACTCGCAGACTCGCACACTGAAATCTTGCTTTCATAATTAATTACATTGTTTGGCAGTTCACAATTAAGCTGTTGTGTGATAGATTCCACTCACTGAATGGTTATTCCTCAATTGTTATGCACAGTAAAATGAGTTATCTCACTCAAACAAATATTTTCATACATACTTTTCCTTTTAACTCATAATATTTGAGGGTCACTAATTCCTCCATTTGGTTGATCACATAGACACATGCAAAGCATTTTAAAAAGCAAAAAAAAAGTACAGTAGATTAATGCAGTGTACGTATGTTGTATATGTATGTTTTTATATATTTAAGTGTTTTCTTATAAAGATAGAATTATCAATGTCATTTACAGAAAAGGTCACATTAATTTAAGCATTATGGCTATATGATGAAAAATGGCATTTTTTTAATAGCAATATATAAAATGTCATGGTATACAGAATCAATCTGAATAAAAAAACATCTAATTATTGTTCATAATCAAACCCCATCAAGTAAAGGTTCATTGTTTGTATTGTTTTTTTCTCCCTACAATTGAATTAGAGCGAAGTTACCATGTGATAGAAGATAACATGTGGTGTGATCAGAACTAAACATCAGAGTTTACACTAAGCGGAACCATGGCTTAAATGTAAACAGAAGATTTCCTGCCCTCCAGCCTAAACTTTGGTTTCTGTCACATAACCTGCCATGTGAATGGAACCCAGCACCACACGTGAAAGAACACTGTGGCTTTTATAAACGCTCAAGTCTCTGCTCTGTCTTTTCTCAGCATTGTCGTCTGTGTCTGTATTTATTTTCTGTGTGCTTGAGCATGTGTGAAGGAGACGTTACACAGAAAAGAGACAAAGACAAAACACTCTTAGTTGATCTTGTATGCCTCTAAAATACTCCTATTTCATAATTCACATATCGATGAGGCAAGACTTCAGTTTTATAAAACAGTATTATGGGAGTTGCCATGCCTACAGGGTTTCCCTGTTCACTGTAATTGCTTTCAGTTCCACTGGCCCAACCAGCTCTTGCTGTTCTGTGCAGGATGTGGAATGCCGTCATCACATGCAAGGCCCTGACCAAAATAAACAGCCAAACTTTCTTCTCCACAGGCACCATCTCTCAGTACGCCTCACTAACAGATGTCCAGGAATTACCCCGTCCCAGTGGAAAGACACAGGCTCTGTTTTTGTTTGTGAGTTTGCTTTACTCACTCAAATGTCAGGTATTTTTAGCCAAGACTGTGCTAAAATGCTGAATGAGTGGGCTGCACGGAACATGTATCAATACACTGAGAGTCTTCCATTCTGAGAGCAGGTGATGCTTCATACACACCAGGCCTCTTCTGTAATGTGGGAAGGTCTATCTGTTATCTATTGTGCATATGTTGTATGAATGGCAATGCACAATCTCAGGTATATCATTTGTGCAGATTGCACACAAAAGGCTCCATCATGTGAAGACACACTGCTGTGGTCAATCATAATCTAAGCTCTTTGTTTATTTTAATTGGCAAATATCTATGGATACAGCATAATTTGTACCGCAACATAAAACAACCGAATATCACAACAAAGTTCAGTTAATCAAATGATGACCTTAAAATTGAGATCGGTTTGTTCTGACCTGCATGTTATTTTGCTTAAAATAAAAATTATGCAAAGATTATTTTACACAGTTCCCCTCTACATTAGTTTTATTAACAGGGTCAGGATTGCTGTGTCCAGCTGACATTGTCTACCCTGTAAATAGCAAAAAATTGGCATATGTGGGTAACAAAAATGGTTCACACTGCAATTAGCTGTGGGATGACATTAACCAGTCCTGTTAATTTCACCTTAAGTTTACTTTGTGACTCTCTCTGGACTCTGCTTCATTGTTATTCCATTTGAAACACAGTAATTTGGAGTACAGAGTGCTGAGGTTATGGGAGTACACAATTTATCATCACAACTGGGCCCAATAAAATAGCCAGCTAACGCTAACTAGGTGCCGTATTTTTTTTTCTTTTTTTTTAATGCATAAAGTACACAGCATTGAGATTTAAGGTAACAACCAATAAATGTAGTGAGTGAGAATCAGTGCTGACATTCTCGGGTTAGGTTAGCTATGTTTCATTTTATGAAACTGGTTAGCATAGGTTGTTATTGCCCACTGCATGTCAACTTAAAAATACAATGGATCTCGCTTCCACTGAAATTCTTGGCTATCTTTGTCACTCAAGCACCGCCATGGAAATATGTAAGGAATGATTTGAAGTAAAGTAACGGTGTTTGTGGATGCACAGTTTCTCTTCTAAAAAACTGGGAAATCATCCACAGTGGTTGCAGTATTTTATTCCCTTTCACAAAAAACATCCTAAAATCCTATGTTATCATTTACCTTCTCCTCTCACCATGTGATCTCTCTCTGTTGAAGCTCCTTTACCTTGATCACCTTAACCTTTCTCTTTCACTTTGATTTGCATTTGGCTTGTCGTCATAAGCTCAAAGTAGAAACTATAAAACAAAATCTACATTATTCTCTATAAACATGCAGTGTTTGTGTATTTTGTTTCATGTGTACAGCTGTCTCTATTCATAACTTGTATAATGTATTCTTTTACTATATTGTATATAATGTTACTCTTGTATATATTACCACATACTAGAAAATACTGTAGTTTTATTGTTTTCTGTGTAGATGAGTTTAGTTATTTGTGCAACAGACTTTCATTGTATGATGCCTATGCTTCTGTCCATCTCTCTATAGGCACTAAATGCTCTTTTGCCTGTCAGTAATTTTAGTCCCACAATGACTCCCTGCCATCTGGCTATCTGATTGATACACTGATACAGATTAGTACTGTAGAGACAAATTTTGTTACCTCTCTCTCACATGAAAATCCATTTCTCACATGCAAGTTCCTTTGCAAATTATTGATTTTCTCTACCCACCACACACCCATAAACCTTTTGTTTCACTCAACTGAATTTGCAAATGAGTCTTGTGAAGGCAAACCTAAAGATAAATACTTCACTGGACTGAGTTAATAGTCTATCGATAGAGATGTGGCAGTTTGTAGCATGTGTGAAGCTTTGTAAGCTGCTGTCTGAGTAAATGTGATAATAAATGCTATAGACACACACTACCATACCAATCGCTCATACTCTAAAGACTGCTGCTTCAGTAGAAAGAGAGGCAGGCAACTGGCAGAGAGGTGACAGAATCTGAGCCAAGGTGACTCTTTAATTTATCAGCTGCTCGTAAGTGTGCACATGGCTAGAAAATATAATGGGCTCCAAAGGCAACAGCATGAATATGGTTTCATTGTGGCATGGGGACATTTGCATCAAGCTTTGGATGACACCTTCTGTATACTGATGATGTTTCAGCGCTTTAGAGTCCAATTGCTGCTGTTGCTGTTTTACTATGCTGTTCTAAACTCTAAACATCAAAATAACTGACACAAAGAAGGGAAGGTATGGCAGAGCACCATGTGCACCAGCTGTGCATTATGTTAGACTTCCATGAAATTAGTTGTATTAAATTATGCTATTGAATTACAACAGCTCAAAGGAATAGAATGGCATTTGGCAATATTTGCTTATTTGCATTCTTGCCAAGAGTTACAAGAGGGGATCAATACCATTCCTGTCTGTCCAGTAAAGATAAAGCAACAGCCTGCAGCCAGCTAGCTCAACTAAAACTGCTATGTGTCATTTTACACTTGCTTTTCACTAAGGATTAAACAAACGATACCATGTGCTAATGAGGTAGCTTCAGAGATGCTGTTGGGCATATTTTGTTAAACATCTGTTTCTCCCTGTTTCCAGTCTTTGTGCTAAGCTACACTCACCAGCTGCTGACTGAGGTGATGGTATTGATTATATCATTTAATTATTGAAAAAAAAGTAAACAAGCTTATATCCCAAAATGTAAACTGTTGCTTTAAGAATGTATTTCCCATGCTAAATATTAGCAGTATTAAATTTATTAAGATGTCACATCTTCTTGTGACTTATTGTCATCATTGTGGACATGAGTTGTCAGCAAGATTTCTAGGAATGATATTTAGACACGTCACAATGTGTAAGATAATAAACTTACATACTATAAATCTAAATTACTTAAGACTAATTTTTACATTCCTTAGCTATAATTCTATTACTCATCCACAGGCCTGTTTCCTTTGATGTGCAGCTAAAGCAACTATTTGAGATGACCTTCTTGCAT
>OMLM01008369.1:0-13488 GCA_900302695.1 Helostoma temminkii
CAATCATGGCAGCCCTGTCATTCTAGAGATAGCACACTGCAATTCCCCTGCACCTCGTTTTTAGCCCACCATGCAGTTCTGCTATCAGTTCCTCTCAGACAGTCGACACACGCAAATGCATGCACACACACACATACACACACACACACACCTGAACACGAAACCACAGTTTTAATTAGCCACAGTCCACCTTCTCTGACCTCCACTCTTGATTCTTTCGTCATTAACCTCAGGAAAGCTTATACTTAAAACACCATCCCTCCATCCTCCCTTCCTTTTTTGCTCCCTTCCTTCATCTTCTCCTCTTTCCTTGCCTCCTTTGTTGATACCTTAGCATGCACAATCCTTCCTCTATCCTTCCCTCTGTGCCTCTTTAACACTTGTCTTCACTCTTGGTCTTCTCGTTTTTTTTCTCTTTCCCGATGCTCTTTACTGCTTCTCTGTCTCTGCCTGTCCTTCTCTCCTGTATCAAATTACTAAAATCACACCAGGGTCAAAGGTCAGCGTTCACCCCTCAACATCACAAGGTACGACATCTTGCGGAAGAAACACACACGCGGTCACTCTACAGTAAGAATGTGAACATAACCTTCCTCCTTCTTTCTGTCTCTCCTTGTTTTCCTGCTCTCTCTAAATTTATAACTTTAAACATCACGTCTAAGCTCAACCCACAGCATAAACATTATAAACAACGGCCTTTGGAAGATGTGAGGATCAGCCACAGTTTGACTGTGCAGCCACACACACACACACACACACACTAAGGCCACATTCCTGACTCCATATTTGATAATAATTTAGATTTTGGGGCAGATTTGCTGCAGCGACACATGAAATGTTTCTCTCAGGTGATGACAAACATGGTGACAAACCTTGGATTAACGGAACAACTGTTGAAAGTGTGTGTGTGCATCTGTGTGTGTGTGTAGCTGTCCGAAATTATAACTGAGCTCCCAATTAATGTGTTTATATGTGACTCGGTGACAGAGCTTTCGAAATTATGGCTGCATGTGTGTGTGTGAGAGAGAGATAACACACTGCTGGGTCTGCACTGTCACACTCTGTGCGCTTGTGAGTGTGTGTGTGTGTGTGTGTGTGTGTGTGTGGTTTTACAGTTTTCCCATCCCACAGTCCCACATGAGGTCAGAGTGTTATTGTTGGATTTATTCCACACGAGCGTCAAAAACTAACATCAGAGCGGAGAAGTCAAGTCCAGTCTGAACCAAATCACACACGCCCATCCTCCAAACCATATCCCAGTCACACAAACACGCGCTGACACACTTTTACATAAACATATTTGATGTCTGAAGCTGAAAGGCAGATTAGTTTTGACATGCAACAAGTCCGATTTTTAATTTTCAAGAATCTGAAACATGAAAACATGTTTAGCTAATGTTTATATGAAATGACTTTAGGGTGGATTCAGCAAAAGTAGATCATGTTGGGGCAAATGATGCTGTAACAAATACTCTGTCACATCAAATGATGATTTAGTGAAGTGACTGAACCTTTCTAAACACGCACACGTAAAGTTTTGTCACACGCTTATTTTTCTAATCTAATTAGGAGACGTAATTTCTTTGCATTGTGTAAAAAGATGAGATACGTATTAGGAAAATAAAAGTGGATGACACTCCCTTTATCTTCGTCTGATTTCTGAAAGAAACTGTCAGCGCCAGGGTGTCGTTTTAGAGCAGTAGTTTTATGGATGACTGGATGAGTGATAATGAAAACTAAAGAATATTGTGTAATGCAAAAGCACCACACAGAAATACTCACACAAACTTCACGTATGCATATACACACATTCAAATACAACCCCAATTCCCCCAAAAAGTTGGGATGACGTTTAAAATTAGCATAAAAACCGAAGGTACCAGGACACTTTTACTACAAAGTCATGTTGTTGTCATAGATGCAGCCCAGATGTGCAAGGTGTCCATTCCATTGGTACAGTACTAATGTAACCCCCATACCTTCAGAGAGCACTGATAACAGACTGAAAGGTCCCTCTCCCCTTTAGTCTGGAGGACATGGTGCCCATGGTTTACTGAAAAAAAGTCAAATTTAGATTCATCTGGCCACAGACCATTTTAAACGAGCTTTGGTGCAGAAAAGATGCGTTTGTGGATCATGTTCATATATGGCTTCTTCTTTGCATGACTGGGCTTTAACTTGCATATTTGGGTGACACAGTGAACTGTGTTCACAGCCAGTGATGTTTGAAGTTTTTCTGGGTCCATGCAGTGAGCTCTCTCACTTGCTAAGATTATCTTTTTTTAAAATTTTTTTTTTTACACCCAATCGACACTAATTAACATAACTAATTGCTAAATGTTCGCACAGCTCTTCCTTGTTAGTACCACTTACTTTTGCAGCCTTTTGTTGCGTCTGTCCCAACTTTTTTGAGACATGTTGCTGCCATCAATTTCAAAACTACCTTGTGGTTTTGTTAAAATGGTTGTACTGTTCTACTGTGAATAAAATATGGGATTTTACACGGCAGCTGGGGCTGTATTGTCACAGTGTTAACTCTCCAGATGCCCACAAAAAGCAGGATGTGGAGGCTGCTTCTAACTCTGTAGGGTGATTTGTATACACATGCAAATAACAGGTAAACTCCTGCTGCCTTTCCAACTTATATTAAACTATATGCCCCTTCACCTTTGTTTTGTTCTGTTTACCTTCAGCCTATTGTGTGCACGCGCACACACACACACACACACACACACACGCTGCTGGTCAGGCTAAAGGCTAACAGTGTGTGTCTCCCTGCAGGATGAGGGCTGGTCTCTCAGGATTCCTGCCCAGGTCAGACACTAGGTCAGTGGTGACGCACGTTGTCCCTTTGTGTGTCTTTGTGTAGTTAACTGTATGTACTGTCTGAGCATGAGACACAGAGACGCAGGAAGACGAATGATAAATGTGACATAGACAAAAAACATATATGAATGTAAGTTTGTTACTTACGTGTGTGTGTGAGTGTGTGTGTGTGTGTGTGTGTGTGTGTGTGTGTGTGTGTGTGTTCACTGCCTGTGAAGCTCCTGTCTGAGTATCTGCCTAATAAAATATTCATAGTCTGTCTACTGTAGATCCTCCAGCTACAAACACAGCGAGAGAACAGCGCATGACTTCATTACATGGAGTTCACTGCTTCACTTTACTGCCATGAAAACCACAGAACTGCTACTGTTAGCAGGACCAGACGCACACACATGCACACAGTGGAAATAAGGAGGTGTCCTGCACTGCAGGGAAGAGAAATATAAGCATCTATTAGAAGGATGCAGAAGGAAACCAAAGCTCTCGGGTTCATCACATAAACGTTTGCTAAATGTTTTATATCTACAGATAAACATATAGAAATACACTAAATACAAGTAAAGAAAAGTTTGTGTAACCTGATGAATACAAATAAATGTACTTTACTCATGTGTCACACACCAGTGCCCAGCGAGTGGAATTAATTTCTTATAAGTGAAGGGGAAATAAAATGAATCCCACATGTAAACAAAGTAATTTGAGTTTACAATGAGAGAAGTGTAATTTTCCATTTGATGTAAAACACAAACGCAGTATTGAACATGTCACTCTGTGCATGCTGCAGCTGGCCAGGACCACAAACATCTTTATGCTGAGTGACGCTTACTGATCTCATCTTACAGGACTTTTGGACTTTTGCTGGAAACACAATATGACTGGGCAGTTTCAGAGCAATGCAATCGCTTATTTGGACAAACGCTTGCTTCAACTTGCTGAATCCCTGATGTTGACGCTGATGAGTGCCGACAAGGACAGAACAGAAAAATCACCCTCGGTGCTGGACATGGTGGTTGTTTTGTTGAAAACGCACCAAAGTATGCAACCAGGGTGCGAATTACACAGTGGCTTTCAGGGGAACCCTACTGTTTGTTCCAGTGTGCATGGTGATGTCCAAAGTCACGTGCACGCGCATACATGCATTGAGGAGTGGTCAATAATAGAGTTTTTGTGAACAGCCATCTACTATTACTATTGTAGGCAGTAGTAATACTTTTAGGTTTTTTCACTCACTCCATTGTTTCCTTGTCCAGTTGAAGGAAATGTTGCATCGCCAGGTTCAGGCCTTGGTTTGCTGCTGCAGGTGGTGTCTGGCACTGAGACGCCTCCCTCTGTGGAGCTGTCACTGCTGCTGGTCCAGCCACTGTTGTCAACCATTGTTGTCTTTGTGGTTGTCTATTTATTGTTTGTTTGACCTAATTTACAGTACTTCAAATACTGCACACTCAGCGCTGAGGCGTTCAGGTGGCTACATAAATCTAATTTCATTGCAGTGGAGCCACTCACAGATGATCATGGTCATGACAGATGACCCTGATTACATTTCTCAAGAAACGTAATTGTAACTGGATTATGTTTTTGTAGCAAACGAAATCATTATGTTGTCAGTCAGCGGATTTTGTGAATGAATGAAACGTCACATTTTTAGCTAATACCCAGCCCACAATCTTTCCCTGACCCTAACCCAGTGCTGTGAGTGTCTGTACCCAACCATGAAACACATTCAAAAGGTTGGAGTCATATATGGGCGTGTTCGGTTATTTTAGGGAAGAGAAAACTTTGTCTGACAGCAGCTTAAGTACGAGTGTGTTGATGGTCTGACTATTTGTGCTATTTTAGTGGAAGTGAAGTAGCACTAATGAAATCTGTGCTGTGGTGCATGCACCTTGGAGCATGTACATGAACAGGTTTAAATGACATATCTCTGCTGTCCACTTGTGATCACAAATTCCAACATGTATTTTAATACTAAGTGGAAAAAGTTCAGTATTCCTTCTGTTTTAGCTCTGTTTTGGTCTCCTCCCATTTATTGTGGAAAATATCTGAACTTTATCTGCTAAATGCTGCGTTCACTGGCTCATCTTAAACTGGGTGTGTCTACTTAAATTAAGTTTCTTTTTTCCTGCAGCTGCTGAGTAACGGACCTGATGACAGCAGAGACTGAACCAACAATGTAAATATGTGGGCTGGAAAACCACAATAATGAGAATTATCTGGGCATTCACTACAAGTGACTAAGTTTTTAATCACATGACGCATTTGTCAATAAAAATAACGATTATATCCTCTTTCCTTGTGTATCTTCCGCTGCCATTTGGAGCAGCTGACATTAAATACTGGGGATGATTTATTTTTCCAGGATTACAGTTTGGAAACAACTCTTCAGCTGCACTCAGTCACAAAATCCCCCGAATGACTTCATGTTGGAAATCTAATTATCGAGACAAAGATCTGATTGTGTGTTAAAATGATACTGTACAGTAGCTTCTCTTCACTGGCTCAGACGCCATCACAGGACGTACAGTAACTAGAGGACTGGAATAACAGGATGAAACCTGAGCCAGTTATATTTGCTGATGAAGACTGTAAGATAGAACAAACACACACATCTAGATCTTATGGGGATTATTTAGTCACAAACAACAAATTTCAAAGTCAGGAATGAACTTCCATGCTGCCAAGTTGAATTGATTCATCTTTAAATACTTCATGGCTATAATTCCCGGCCAATCTATTATGTTCATGTCCCCCAATCACATGAAATTCCAACTTTCAGGGCTTTTAACATTTCCTTCATTCTTCATTGTATCACTAACATCCATGTGGTGTTCTTACATGTTTCTGACTGCCATACTCCTGTCACGTCATCAGCAATTACTTCCAAACCCTCCTCTTCTCTGACTTTCAACACAGAAACTCAATTGTGCTGCACTACCTCCATTCAGCGGACTGCTCATTCCACAACATCTCACTAAAACCAGAATGAAACCAGCCTCTCTGAACTAATCTCTGCTGGATAGGAAACAGTCATTGGCTTTACTGGCGCTGTCAGCTGCCAAGTTGGAAGCAAACATTTGGGGAAAAAATGTATTAATATGAGCATGGAAGTGGACAGATAACAAATCTAAGTGTGTGTGAAGTGCTCTGCTCTTATGATGAAGAGCCTTTTTTAAAATTTAATTATGGCAATTTAATTTGACAGTTTTTGTCAAAGTGGGTTTGATGCATCCTTTTAAATTTGAAATAAAACACTGACTGTGATGTAATTTTTTATCTTTAAGGGCATCAAATCTAAATACACAGACGATGCAGCTGTGTCATACTGATCACCTGAGCCCATATTTATAAAAACGTTTAAGCGTAGAAGTCCGAGACATCCCCACTGATAGGATGTCCCAGTAACTCCTTAAAAAAGCCTCCAGCTGATCCAAAATGCTGCAGCCAGGCTCCTGACTGGATTAGAGAGTAAGAGAGATCATATTTCTCCTACATTAGCTTCCCTCTATTGGCTCCCAGTAAAATCCAGGATAGAATTTAAAATTCTTCTTCTCACATATAAAGCACTTAATGATCAAGCTCCTTCATATCTTAAAGACCTCATAGTAACATATCATCCCAGCAGAACACTTCGTTCTCAGAGTGCAGGTCTACTTGTGGTTCCCAGAGTTTCCAAATGTAGAATGGGAGGCAGAGCCTTTAGCTATCAAGCTCCTCTACTGTGGAACCAGTTCCCAGTTCATGTTCGGGAAGCAGACACTGTCTCTACTTTTAAAACTAGACTTTCCTGTTTGATAAAGCTTATAGTTGCTGCTTCAGGTGACTCAGCTAAACTCAGCTAAATTGACTCAAATCTCCACCAAAACGTAGAAGAGCTCCAGAAGTGATGAACTGAACTGGTTGGGAGTTGATAGCAGATGGTGTTTAGACTGGAACATGTGCCGATTCTGGGAGCAGAGACTTTTCTTAATGACGCTGAGCTTATTAAAAAAATACTGCTGGTTTTTGTGACAGATTTTGTGCCAGATGCATTTAGCCCACAAATGCTGTCTCCACAGAAACTAAGCTCATAAAGGTTTTGCAGGAGGTTTTGGAGAGTTTTTTCTCTTCGCTGTCTCTTAGTGCTGCCCAACAGGGATTAGTTGGGTTTCTCTCTCTTCATAACTCTTTAAGGTCTTGAGGCTAATATGTCAAATGCTTAAGATGATTTATGAAAAAACTGAATTGAATTCAAATGTTTTTTACCAACAGGGAGGATGCAGCTGATTTGGGTGTTTCACACGACTTATAAATCTAATTTGATTTGCGATGTACTGTAGCACACACGTGGTGTTATTCATGGTATCAAGTTTAACAAGAACTAAAGTAGAAGCAGTTAACAGAGACGAACCGAGGAGGTAAATGTTTCAGCCCGTTCACAGCTCATTCAGGATTCACTGGCACATTAAACTCAGACAGACTGACACACCTGAAGTAAAGAGTCAACACTGTCAACCTTTCTTTGTTAGATAGTAGATAACAAGCACTGCATGCATGTTTTGGGGACCCGTTTAGCATCAGTCTGCTCGCTGCCATCTCCATTTGGTCTGCACTCTGGAAAGTCGTGACCATACACATGACGACAGGCCACACATTTCACACAGACTGTGCATCTTTAAAACTAAAACACGTCACATTATTTAGTTTTTATTTCTAGAAGGAGTCCTTATCCTCTTTGAAAGTCAAAGAAGTGGTGTTTTTGGGACAGGATGTGGTTTGAGCTGCGTTTGCCGCAGTGGGCGCCAGTTACTAGGCAACCAAAAACATCAGAGGATGTGATGAGTGATGAGTGACTGGTTTATTTGTGCTAAACAACCTAAAACGCATCAACATTCAGCGCAGTGCTGTGCCCACTGTGTCCAATAAGAAGCATCCAACCATAAGCAACATAAAAAATAAGAGTCCTACTCTGCAGTAGAAGTGGTTTAGGTCCTAATTACTCTAAGCGTGATTCGTAGCGGTGTATCAGAGTGAGACACCTACAGAGCATCACTTAGGGAAAAACAGCAGGTCGTTGGTTCAAAAGTCTGAAAGTGTCTAATGTGCGATTCTTCTGCAAAGTTACTCTTGTGGTGATTAAATAAACTGCGTATAGCAAGAAGCAGGAACAAATCCTTATTACAAAGAATATTTAAATTAAACTAAAAGATAAACCAGTATACTTTCAGTTGGGACATAAAGTTTCCTTAAATTTAACATTTATGTGACCGCTGGACTGGTCGACACAGCTTCACCTTCCATGTTGTCAACCTGTTAATCCCCCGTTTTATTCCTTCCTTCTTCCACCAAGTGTTCCAATGAAGAGAAAAGCAGATCCTGTCAGCATTAATTTCTAAAAAGGTGGAAATATAAATTCAGTTTACGTCGTGTTGGAGGACATTTCTATGGTTACAACATCTACCAGATCACTTTGAAGCCTGGATCAAGGAGACATTACTTCATAGATCTTTATGATAGCTTTATTAAGTTCTGTCCAGCTCCGACAGCAATACGTCCTCTGAGAAAATGACTTTACTGCTGAAAATCTCTAACTGGATGCAGACTTTCCTAAAGTCAGACATCACAATGGCAGCACAGGGATGTAATCTAACACTTCACTTTAATCAGTCACTTGATCTAGTTTTTAGAAGAAGCGAAAATATGAAAGACACAACTTCATGTTTTTCAGTTTGAACTCATTTATACGGCTGCTGTTACTCTGCTGGAAAGATCAGAAATCCATGAAAGGAGAAACCCGTGAAGCTGAGCACAAACAGTCGGAAAAGCTCACAATTCAATGACCAAAATTGATCTTAAAAACCACATTCAAAATTCCTCTGTGGTTTATCACAAGCGCTCAGTGGAAAGCCATGACAGATGAGATTCATCATTAATGTTGCTGTTTAAATGGGGCACAAGACATTTAAATTAGGCATAAAGTGTCGGAATGGGTGAAGTTATGGGCAATAAAAAATACATTAACTGTAGACAGAAAAATGTAAGTCAGCCTGTCATTTGTCTGTTGAGTGGTGGGTGTGGAGTTTCAACACCAAAAGAATGTGGTTTTAGGTCCAAACAAGCGCTGAGGCACTGATAAATCAGAGTAAGCGAAGGCAGCACTTGGTTTTTACTGATTGCACTTCTTGTAGCAAGAACTTGGTCATTAAAAACTACTTCATCACAAACTTCACCAATTCCTCTTCTATATTAAGAAGAATCAGAATATCATGGACAAAGTTACTATGGCTGCTTTTATGATTTAGTAAAGCAGTAGTACTGTAAGTACCACTGTTTTCCTGTTACTTCACTGAAAATATACTGAAGTGATGCAGAACTTCTGTCTAAAAGTACCTGTTGATATATTTGTTACATTAACATGCCAAATAACCAGGAGGGAAAAGTAACTACACAATTTACTCAAGTACACACTCAAGATAAATCTACTAAACTCTACTTGGGTATTTTAATTTGATGCAGCTTCACCTCTGCTTCACTCATGAGTGTAGTGAACAGGTAAAACACTTAAATAACAGCACTTAGGTTAAATATAAAATTACTCTTGATCATTGCAGGTCTGCTTGTGGTTCCCAGAGTTTCCAAATGTAGAATAGGAGGCAGAGCCTTTAGCTATCAAGCTCCTCTACTGTGGAACCAGCTTCCTGTTCAGGTTCAGGAAGCACACACTGTCTCTGCTTAGATTAGGCTTAAAACTTTCCTTTCTGATAAAGCTTATAGTCAGAGCTGGTTCAGGTGACTCTGAACCAGAGTCAGATAAACACTTCTGTTTGGTTTTGTTCCTTTAGTTACTTTTATGCCTGGTTCTTCTGGAGTCTTCTTCTTGTTTGGAGTCTTGTTTCCTCTGCACTGTCTCCTAGTGCTGTTAAAGTGGGATTTGCTGGGTTCTCTATATAATTCCATATAGTTAGCGGTTTCAAGTTGCCCATGATCGGTTTCACAAGCAGTTGTTCATGTTACAAAATCATGCATCCACATGGCAAAGCTAGATTTAAGACTGGAGATACGAGATTGTGAACACATGGAAACATTCGCCCCCTCAGATGATGAGTGGAACAGTCATTTATCAGCAGAGGGCAGAGTGTTAAACTCTGCACATGCATCACTCTGCACAGGGAAGGTCAAAAATCCATGTGCAGTAACAATAAGCAAATATAATCTTGAGTTGAATGCGACTCGTCCACTTTAGGTTTGTTACCTGAAGGTTGGAATGAAGACATAAGAGAAAATCTTTTATTTCACTGTGGTTTTTTGTTTCTGCATCGAATTGGTTTAACCAACAGTAGGTTCAGCCCCACAGTGAAAAATAAGAAATCCTCCTTGTTTACAGCCTCGTCTTTCCTACCTGACTGGGAGAGCTGCAGCCGTGGCCCAGTTTGGCTCCAGCCTTTGGTATCTGCAGTGCCGCAGTCTGCAGGTTGCAGCCACAGCAGTGAGAGGACGCACAGCGTCAGGATCTGAAGAAGACTCCTAACTCCTGCAGCAAAAGTCTGCGTCATCTCCGAGCGATCGTCACCGACGTGCAGAGAAGGATGGAAGAAAGTCGGCGCAGCCGGTCACATCACACTGTGGGCCTCGACTGAAAAAGTGAGAGAGGACGGAGGTCAGGATGGAAACATGACTTTTATGACATAATGGTGTTGATTTCTTTTTAATGAGCCATGAACCACAGCCAGTAAACACTGAGCTAATATGTTAGCGCATTAGCAAGGTATTTTACCTTTAAACTGAGGGAACAAATGAGGGTGATGTCACGTTTTTCATTGATTTTAGCCATGTTGTCATTTGGCTATCTGACTGAACTAAATGAAAAATTAAGATTCATCCTCATTATAATATTCCACTTAAATGTCTAAAAACATGCTGTTTGTAGTTAGACAGGGTGGGTGCACTGTAGATTCCAGTTCTTAAAGGTAATGGTAAAAGTTAAAGAAACTATTTCAACTACTATTGGAGAAAACCAGGTTTAAACTGAGAAAATATTGTCTGAAGTTCTTCTGGCATGCTCCACCAGTCCAATATCCAGAGGTCCCATTTCTAAAACATTCCTAAATGTGAGCGGACGTGCATGTGCAAACACTCAAACAGAGAGACAGACAGAGACAGACTGTGAGAGTCAACGATACAGACAGAAACAGAAAGAGACCAGAGCTCAGGTTGGACCATAAATAATGTAACAGCTTGCTGATTTTAAAATGCAGACTGCAACGTGACCACTTCCTTTGTTTCTGCAGAGAGGCTTGAAAATGAGTTTGAAAGAAAAGGATGTAACGATTATGGGACCAAGCATGAACTCATAATTTGTGTTATACACTGAATTTTTAAAATTTAAATGCATCTACTTTAAAGTTTGGTAGAATATATTAAATCCTTTTTTTTCAAAACAAGATGAATCTGATACTTAAAGTGAAATTAAGGCCAAACAATCTTCATAGCAGGTCTGATCCAATCACTGCATATTAATGCAAAATAAACTAATCAAAGACTAGTTTTGCCTTTGCACTAATTCCCATATTCCCTCTGCACTTTGGACACGTCCTTAGCAAACTGGACACCTGAATAAATCTCCACTAGACAGGACCTATGAGCAGCTAGAACTGGGTGGTTGTGTAAATGTGGGAAAGTTCACAAAGGAAACAGGTCAATTTATCATTTTCTGCCATTTTTCGGGGTGTCTGGCCAGTTGGAAGAGAGCAGTCTGAAAAATGAAAAGCAAAGTACTTGGTGAGAGAGCAAGGGCAGATTAGCTTCAATCCAGCTGAAAGCAAAGAATCTTCTCGTGTACTTGATCAGAACTGAAGACACTTAGCATCTCTCTGTGGTAATACTGAGTCTCTTCATTTTGCATGTCTTTGCCACCTCTTCGTGGTTATTTTCCCTCTTTTTTTTGTCATTTTTCAGTCACTTAGCATCTTATTGTTGTTATTTTTACATTTCTCTGCAGTCATTTGGCATTTCTTTGCATTTTCCATCTCTTTGTGGACATTTTCAACAACACCAATACTGGTGGTACTGAAAAACTAATTTCCTCCATTTTATCTACACCCTGACCATGAAATTATTTTAGGTGGGATGGCGAAACACAGGGTAATTTCCCGAGTTCACAATAACGTGCCAGGAGAAACTGGCCATGTTATCATGTCATAATTTATCATAATCTTTCATGGCGGCTCACTGGCTAGCATCTTGTCAGCAGGTTTTAAAGGGCTCAACAGGTTGGAGAGCCGCCTGCTGAGAGAGGAAAGACAGTGAGAGGTTTAAACTGCCTGCCACATTTTATTCAACCTCTGCATGACTCTGACACAGAAAGATCAGTAGACCAGCGGAGTGTCCATACATGTGTATTTATTTCAGGCACCCACAGGCTTTTCTGTCCCAGCGGAGCATCTGGCTCTTCACTTCAAAACATTGTTGTGGTAACATTATGCAATAAATCTGCGGATATTCCAAAGGCTTAAAGACACTATATACTTCAAAACAACTGACTGATGACTCATAATGTAATCACACACTTTAATATGCTGCACTCATCCAGCAAATGATAGCCTTAGGTAAGACCTTTTCAAATTAAAAGCATTCTCTTGTAATGCTGTGGTGATTATAGGTTATCACCTGTAATGTAGGTATTAAAAAACAGACTGGGAATCAGAGACAGGAAAACAAACGCTTTTCATGTGTGTCCTCTGAGAACTCATAATTAAAAAGATTTAAGCCGAGTAAATGAAACTATAACTGGAGGATTTATTTTCTGGTTTATGTCGATTACAAAGTTAGACAGAAAAAGGAGCAGCAGGGAAGTGCTTAAGCGCAAAATAAGACATGTCTGGCATGTGCATGTGGACGAGGGTGTAAACCTTTGGTTAAACAGTGTGTAAAAAATCTAAATAGCAGTAAAGCTGTCACATAACTACAATCCATGCATATGCAGGAGTAGAAATGTTCAATACAACAATTCTGCTAATAAAATCTAACTGTACACATCTGTGCTGAAATGTAAACTCGACAACATCAAGTGTTAAACAATTGTTCAACACACGAGGACACAACCACCAGAACATGGAGACAGACGAGGAACAAACTGTGGCTTCCTCTCAACTCATCTGACAAAAATGTGTGTGTGTGTGTGTGTGTGTGTTTACATGTCAAAGACACAGATAGAGAGGGTGGTAGTGAGGAAAGAGAGAAAGACGTACAAAGGGCGACTAAAAAAGTTCAGCAGTGATACAGAAATTATTAAATTGCTGAACATGTAAATGTGTGTGTGACCGTATCTCAGTGTGTGTGTGTGTGTGTGTGTGTGTGTGTGTGTGTGTGTGTGTCTGTGTGTGTGTGTTTACATGTCAAAGACACAGATAGAGAGGGTGGTAGTGAGGAAAGAGAGAAAGACGTACAAAGGGCGACTAAAAAAGTTCAGCAGTGATACAGAAATTATTAAATTGCTGAACATGTAAATGTGTGTGTGACCGTATCTCAGTGTGTGTTGTGTGTGTTTGTGCGTTGTCCTAAGGAAACTTGGGTGTTGACAAGAGTTTTTAAATAAATCTCTGAAGGAAACTCATCGTCTGTTTCCTCTGTCTGTCTGTTTGATTTAAGCACGTACACGGCAGAAAGCACAACATAAATACACACACACAA
>OMLM01008369.1:33004-47730 GCA_900302695.1 Helostoma temminkii
TGGAAAACTAAAAAAAAAAAAAAAAAGGCGCCTATATCAATATGTATTCGGGGGGTTGGCACAGATCTGGACTGAAGCTGCCAGCTTGTGTAAATGATTGAATATAAAAATAATAAGCTGAAGGAGCAGAATTCATTTATTTGATGGTTGCAGATGTAAAACCACTAAACGCTGATTCTTGGCCTCAACTCTGAGAGAAACTGGCTGGGATAAGTGAACAAGAGTATCCATTTACATGTCACCTCTTTGTGCAACTTGCTGTAGTATGTTTGAATGCTGTCAAGAACCATTAGAGAGCAAAGAGGTGAAATCTGCTTGAGCTGCATTATCAGCACCATCTGGACTGAAGCTGATGAGCTTAGTTTGCACTTAGCTCGGAAAATCAGATTTAAAAAGATGCATCGTGTGCCCTAGTGTAAGCGGACCAGAGATAACGATGGCCCAAGATAAGATTACACAGCACATGTCAGAAGCACATGTTATTATTATATTTATAATATTGAGTTCAAGCCTTGTGACATTTAAATCCTAATCTCGGGAGAGCGCTCTTAAACTTGACACTGGGATTTATTCCTGCGCCTTTAGAAAAGACAAGTGGAGGAAGACAGAAAGAGTAGAAAGCATCTTAATCGTCCAGAGAGCAATGAAATTCTACTGAAAGAGGACATAATGTGTAAATGAATGAGTATGACAGTGATTAACAGCAGGATAGAATCAGTCTGTTTAATTTGGCAGCACCAAACCTTGTTTCTTAACACTGACTATTAAAGTCACAACAGCTTGATGGATTAATCCTAAAGTGTTATCGCGTCCACAAGACACTTGGCTCGGCTGATGGGTCTTATGTTACATCATTTGGACTTGCAAGCGCTGCCACCAAGGTTTTTCTGACAAATGAAACTAAATCAAATTGACTTTTACATCCTCCACCTGTGACAGTCTTCACTTGTTGAATGCCATCAGGAACGTCAAGCTGATTAAAACCCACATTTTGATTAATATTTGTGAATACTACTTGGCTCAGGTCTGGATGTACACTGACAGTCCAGTAAATTATAAAAGGGCTACTCAAATGAGCTAATGTCTAGAGTCGAACGTACCAGCAAAATGAGTAAGATTGTGAAGCACAGCTGAAGCAGGAGGATGAACTGTGATGCTTTTGCTGATTTAGCACATTTAAGACATGATTTGGACTTAAACACAGTTGTTGTGCATCAAGTACACCATGAGTATAAAAGATTTAGGTTCCTGCAGCAGTGTGTTGATGATGAGGAGAAACGGATCGCTATGATGGGCAGCTAAAGTTAGAGCGGAGTAAGCCGGGGTCTGGCTCAGCATAACACATGACTGGCTGGGATGTGTTGCCTAAAAACCCACCACCTTCTTCTGCAGCCTCCCTCCAACCACTTGCACATCATAGTGGTCCTTTATGTGTCAGTGTGATTTCCCAGCAGGGCGTTATGTCTGATTATGTAAATGCATTGCTGGTCTCACCATAAAACAAAGCTTCGCACCGTTTCCACTCCACACAACTTTACACAGACGGTGAGTGAAACTCTCACTGCTTAAAGGTGAGTCCATAAGAACACTTATGGGCAGGCTCCAAAAATTACTCCATATTTCTTTGTAATCTTGGACACACTGTTAGTCCTCATGGCAAACACATCAGAGCTAAGCTCTTCCATTAGAACCAGGTCATGGCCCAGTAGCCCACACTGGGTGTGCACCTTTGGTTTAAGGCAGTACATCCTCTGAACTGACCCAGATCGCTTGGCTCTAAGTGAGGCAGCTGATGTATAAGCCCTGTGTTGCTCAGCTATCATGTCCTCTGGGACAGAGACACTGATGTCAGCCTGTCTGGGTGGTCTGTTCTTTGTCTGTCTGTCTATGTGTATATACTTTGCATATTCTTTGGTCTTACATCAGGAACTATGCACTTTTCTTGGAATGAAGTTTGTTATAAAAATACTCAGGTTTTGCTTGTTCTCCCGCTCACTCAGTTCTGTTTTATTCTCCCAGTAACAACATTTTGACATTTAATATATCATAATGTTGGCTAAATGTTGACTGGAGCCGCTCTGAGAAACCTTTCTGATCAGTCAAGGAAATTTAAAAATGAATTTCCCACATGCCATCACTTACTGCAGGACCTACTTTTCATGTATATACTTCACAACAAATGCCCTCTGTCAATGCTTCTCTTCTCTGTCTGTAGCTCTCAACTCCAAACCCAAAGACTCTTTCAAATACTTTACCATTGTATGGATGGTTTCACTTTTTCAATAACTTTGAAAAGCAGTTGGACTGAAACATGAAGCAACACAGAGTTTGTTGGTGACTATTTTAGGAGTGAATTAAGCCACATTTGGTCTCTAGTGAGTATTTGTGGCAGCTGGAGTGTGTAGGTTGGATTGACTACAGTGTGTGTGCGCGTGATACTGAAAGACCATGACACCCCAGTATTGACTGTTCCCCCTAAGAGGCTCCCTTTAACCACTTGGTCAAGGTTAAGGGAAACGTCTGAAATACATCAATGTACTTTCTGGCAGAGTTCGAGAAGCACATTGACACGACTCCCATTGCTTTCCATTTAATATAAAGCTACTGCTAGCAGCAGGTTAGCTTAGCTTAACACAACCTGGACAAAAGAGGGAAACAGCTTCTCTAACAGGCCAATAAATAGGACTGTATGACTCTGGAAAGTTCACCACAGTCTAATTCAGTTGTGACAATTTGGAGGCAAACAGTATAAATCAGGCAGTACAGAACCTTGACAGATGACAACACATTTCAATCAAAGTTTAAGCAAATCAAACCTCACAGTACCGTTAATGCTAAGCACAACAACAAGCACTACAATGACTTTTGTAGTTCAGATTTTGCCACACAAGGTTCATCTAATCACTCCTCTAACCCCTGTTTTCTTTGGCTTTGGGGTATCGCGATCGTGATAGACTTAGCTTAGCGCAGCTCACCATGCTTACAAACATATTCACTGTGTGTTGTAATCACTATGTACAGTGATTATGTTTGATTGTTGGCTGTTAATGTTTTAGCTTAGATTTAGCAATTATTTAGCTAATTAGCAAATGACTACATGTCAAGGCCTTAGATGATCTTTAGGTTATAGTCCAAATCCAGGCCCTGACGCAATCGGTTCTTAGTTCTAGTCAAGCTAAATGTTGGTTGAGGTCCGGTTCTTTGGCTGTGGAAACACAAAGAACTGGTTAAAAATTAAGAACGAGCTTAAAACCAGCCCTGTAACTGGTTTGGTGGAAAAGGGGTATGTGCTGCTTTGGCTGAGACCCCAGCAGGGACAGTCCTGACTGCGTTATATGCATATTCCTGTAAAATGAATTAGACAGGCTGCATTTATGTGCAAATGCATCAGTGTTCATCAGCTAGAAAGTGAAGAAAGGAAAAATGATCATCTTCATCTTCTTCTTCAGAGTATAAAACTACCACCACAAAGTGAGAGGCTTTAAACATGATGTGAGTGAACGGACGTCAAGTAGTTGAAACACACAGCACAGACAACTGCCACATTTTACAGATCAGGTGGAAATGTCCTCTCTTGCTTCTTTCTCACATCTCCCTTCCTCTGTTTCTTTCACACACACACACAAACACACTCAGGAAACAGCAGAGGAGGAAGGAAAAACAACAAAACACACACAGAGCATCCTAACGGCCATTAACCACAATGGAGCCATTCTATTATCATGAATGCACCGTGCCTGGAGGACGGACGCACACTTAAGCACACTAACTTCCACCGCAGTGATTGTCCCAACTCTCAAGGTTGGAGCTGTTTCAAACATAATAGACACTTAAACTATACATTCAAAATGCAACACACACTCTTATGTATTACAGGGCTGAGAAGTTTCCCAACACAAGCTATGTTAATCACAATGGAAGCGCACACATGCCTGTACACACTCACAGCAGCCCAGCCCTGACCTGTGGGACACTACTGACAGAAAGTGTTGAAGTGGGCTTGTAGAATAACATCACATTTTTATATGGTCTAATGAACTGACTGTCTCGTTCTCATCCTTTTTGTCTTCTATCGTGACTCTGTGTTGTGTGTTTTGTGTCCTTTGTGGGAAATGCTGCAGTGCATTAAAAGGTGGGGAATTTCACAGCCTCGCAAAAAGGTGCGTGTGTGTTTGTGTCCAGCTCTCTAAACACAGCAGGGTTCCCAAAGACGGATGACGGTGTTCTTGCGGTAGAGGAAGGAGTGGATTTGTTTAATAATACTAAAAGAGCCTTCATGGAGGATGAAGAGGATGTTATTCTGGGCTCTTCATCAGCGTGGTGTGACTGCAGCTGTGGTTTCACATTTAATCATGGCTTCAAATGATTTATTTTCTAATGTGAACTCGGGGAACAGCCTGTGGGCAACAAAGGGATGATGAAACTCAAGGCAAGTCGAGCAATCATTCATTCAGCAGCCACGATGTAATGCTTGGGGACGTCTCCGCAGCTCTTCCCCCGCCCTCATCAGCCTCGCTGAGCAAGTCACTTAACCTAAGAGCTTCTCAGTGGAGCTACAAAAGACCAAAGTGATACAAGGCTGTTCGAAGGAATTACTGCTGGGAAGTCGGTGTCAAACAGAGGGTTGGTGAAAAACACCATCATGTTTCCAGGATAAACATACTGTGGATTAAGTTGTAAAAATATACTCCAGGTTAGAAGTTGTACACTACTTCATCTGCTTGACAGATTGTTCAGGATGATAAAAGAACGAGATGATCGCTACTGGGCCATGACCGACTGAACAAATGCAAACAAGTGAGAATTTCCCCACTACAGAAAGGTTCAACCTCAGCTCTGACTCATTTACAATATCCAAACAGGTTTTTATAACGTAACTGAACTCCTGAGGAAGTTCTCCTTTGTTATATTGTGGCCAAAATGACCCTAGTGTTGGACGTCTGCACGATGAGCGACCACATCCACTTCACACTTCTATGACTAACTGTTACTTCTCTTGGGCATAGTTAAAACTTGGAGTGGCGAGGCACCAGGAGTGAATAGTATAGGATAATGATGGGCTGTCATAGTAGCCTGCGCATGTGGACTGGCAGACGTGAGTGAGAGGTGTGCTCTATCAAGACACCACATGTCCCAGGAAAGCTCCAGAATGTCATTGTGCTGGAATGTAAACTAAAGCCAACTGTCAAACCTCAGATTCAGAACAGAAGATCAGGTTCTGACTCCGGCGGTTACCGGATGGATCATGGGGAGTTTGACCATCCTGTATCAATATTCTTTGTGGGTGTAAAAATTGTTTTCATTAGGCTACTCAGGCAATGCTATGATTGTCAGTGACTGTCAGGCCAGCTGGTCTCTGCTCCAGAAAGCTGTAGTACATCCTCATTTGACCCACTGTATGCCACACCAGATGCTGTTGCAAAGACTCTTCAGTCTTCTGTGCTCTAGTTATGGTATGACTAAGTTGGAACTGTGGTACCATGCTCAGGATCAGGTTTTCATTTTGCTAGTTGATCTACAGTCATAAGCTCCGATTAGAGACCAAAGGAATGAGACTGGATGCCTCTTGGAGGCCCCTGGGGAAAGTATTTCAGGCAACTAGAAGGAGACTCTGGGGTAGACCCATAACATGCTGGAGAGATTAATGATCCCATCTGGCCTGGGAATGCCTCAGGATCTCAGAGGGAGGCAGGAGAAAGAAACTAGAATGCAAGGAGAGCATCTGGGCCTCCTACCTCTACACCTGAACCTGGGTAAGTGGTGGAAAAGTATGCACTGATGAATGGATCAACTGATCCATAACTCAATGTTCATTTTTCTATTCAGATACAGAGCAATCATTTCTACTTTTAGCTGTTCCCATCAGGGGTCGTCAGAGCGAATCGTCTGTTTCCATCTAACTCTGTCCTGATCATCCTCTACTCTCACTCCAGTTAACTTCATGTCCTCTGCTATCACATCCATATTTCTCCTCTCTGACCTTCCTCTTAACCTTATGCCTGGCAGCTCCATCTCCAACATCCTTCTACCAGTATAACCACTATCTCTCCTCTGCACACGTCCAAACCATCTCATCTCTGACTGTGTCCCTACACAGCGAACCTGAGCTGTCCCTCTGATGTGCTTGTTCCTAATCTCGTCCATCCTCGTCACTCCTAAATAGAACCTCAACATCTTCATCTCCGCTACTTCCATCTCTGCCTCTTTTCCTCACTGCTACAGTCTCTAACCCATACAGCATAGCTTCTCTCACTGCTGTCTTGTACTTTCCTTTGATTCTTGCTGACACTTTTCTCTATCCACTCCAACCCACCTGCACTTGCCTCTTCATCTCTTAAGGAGCAATCACAACGTAGCGATTTTTGTTGAAAACCAAGAAAGAAGTCCAGTTGCTACTTAACAGAACCTTTGGGAAAACCATGACCTGGATGACTGAGAACCTTCACAGATACAAGACACATATGTTACCACCCGCAAGCCAGTGGGATGGGGGTCATTTACTATTACAACCCAGAAACGGTTCTTGCTATGGAAATAACTGTAACTGAAAAGTTTATTTTTCAATGTAAAACTCTTGAGAAAATGTCCCTATGAAGGAAGCCATAATGTCCTTGATGGGGGTCTATTGGTGCTTAATAAACATGGTGGGAGATTTGGGTTTCACAGTAAGAAAAAAAAAAGCCTAAATTCAGTCATTAGCAGTGACAGGGTGACATTAAGTTGGTGTGTGTGCAGCTGGACAGAGGTGTAACACTGGTCTTTATATTGTTTTATCATAAATCTTGCTCACATTCCTAAATGACACATATACTGTACATTACATTCAGTATATAATAACTGTCTAATGAGCTGTGTATGGGAATTAAACAGCCAAGACTGCAGATGTTTTATACATAGGCCTCAAATTACTAATTACTACAATGATTAATATCTATAATGGCAGTCAGGTAAAGCAACCAAAATCTAATGTAATCCAGAAAAAGTATCATAGCAGTTGGAAGCTAACACCGTGACCAGAGGGTAAAATTCAAATACTATAAATTCTACAATAAATACTATAAATCCCCATTAGACTTTATTTTCACTGTCATTTTTATTCACAGATAAATATAAGTCCTTTAACGTCTAAGTCTCTTGCTCTCTCTCTCTCAACTTTGAGGCAACTCCATACCACACATTAAAAGTATTTTATTTCATTTGTTGACAGAACCAGATTTTCTGTTAAATGCTGGAATCTAATTGCAATAATTATTTTAGCTTTTACACATTTTTGATTTATTAGCAACCAGCTAAAAAATCTTAGGCATCTGTATTGAGAAGGTTGTTTGTATTTAACTTAGAAATAAATTATTACTTCTACTTTACTACTATTACTTCATTATTTAACCTTGCTGAGCCTGAAACTGTTCTTTGTATTGATCAATGACCCAGTAGGTGCCTTGCACAAGGTTACAGTTAATTTATTCTCCAAGGTAGTAAAACCTAATTTATTGCATCTTTAACTTATCCAAAAAACCTGCGAGGGAATTTCCACCAACATTCATCTCGACTCTAATGCAAACGCCACCACTCAGGTTATAAAACGTTTACAAGTGTCTCTGCGAAATGGGCCACGTCCCTGTTGCTGACTGGATGCACACTGTCAGCTCCTCCATTAAAAGTGATGTAAAGTCTCTTTCTGCGTCTGTCCCATTTCAGCCTCAAAGAGCCAGACTCCTGCGGTCGCTGGCCCACGAGTCTTAACTCACCCTTATAGCCAACATTAGTCTTTATCGTGCAGCGGGGACACATCAACGTGATGAGACGTTTATGAACAGTGAGGGTTAAAGGTCAAATAAAAGCTTCACAGAGATTTGTATTTTGTTATCTTAGAACCGCAGCTACAAGTTAGAAAGTCGGACTGGGCCAATCACAGCACACGTGAACAAACCCACACACACACACACACACTTAACCTTTCTACATACATACACATAAACTGGTGCACACAAAACACACACACCTATACAACATATATACAGACCCAAGCACAGTACTGATATGATTAGTTTGGAGTTAAAATAATTAATAAATTAAAGGCGATTAATCAATTAGATTGATCACAGATCAATCAATTTTCAAGCAGATATTCTTCACTTATTTTTTGGCATAAATGTCATAAATAAGGGATGAAAACCTTGTGCAAACAGTGAAGTATGGTGGAGGAAGAAGCATCGTGTTTTGGCGCTGCCCCTGGAGCTGGACAGGTTGCTATCACAGAGGGGAAAATGGATTCCCACATTTATCAAGATGACAGATAATAATGTCATGGCAAGTTGAGAGATGCAGCAGGACAACAGGCCTCAATTCAGCAAAATCGTCCTGTTTTCTCTTGTTGTTCTTAAGAAAGAACAACGTCAGATGCATTTCATGTTCTCAAACCTCTGATTTTGTTTCTATCTACATTCTTATGTTGGTGGCTCTGAAGTCTTCTTAAATACAAAGTACATTCTTGTTCCAGTGCCCATAAAAGGGCAGCAATCCGCAGTGTTGTGTGCACACACAGGAGTCGCACACAGAAAAGACAAAGGAAGTGAATGACGGTGGATCAAATGGGATCAAGGCCAGGGAAAGTGGAACATCACGTTTCACAGATGTGAAGTGAAGTCCTAGTGTAGTCTTTAATAATTATTAATTTAAAAAACATTATGCTTTTTAAGAAAATAATTATAAAACATTGTGAAGATAATAATGTGATGTGTTTTTGATACTAAAATGTTAAAAAAATACAATAACTAGTTATTTTGCACAAACATGTCAGCACTGAAATGTGCTCAAATAAGAAATTGGTGAATGTCAGAATCTTCATAAAAACTGGGATTTAAGAAGAAATTTCTTCTTAAGGACACTGACTTTATGTTACAGACTAAAGTGCAGATTGCAAAGATGTAATAAATGCTCACTCACTGTGTTTAAGGTAAACTGACCAGAAACAAGAAGAAAAAAGCCTCAGAGCATGTTAATATAAACGTGACCGTGAAGGTGTATTATTCATTCCTAAATGTTTTAACTGTTTCTGTATCTGAGAGCCGGAAACAGTCTCTCACTGTCCTGCTCCCATGGCAGTTATACAGATCAAGAGGTCGGACAGAGGCAGACCTGGCATCAAGCCACTATGGAAAACAGATCCGACCATCAAACACATGTATAACCTGTAAGACATTGGACTGTTCTCAAAGTGGATATGCCTTATACCCATGGAGAATGAGAAGCACATTTGAGACAAGGTTTTGGAGGAAAACTGGACATAGGAGGAAAAGATGGAATCTGATCCAGCTACAGACAACATACAACTCACAGTACGGTACAGGATGGTGCCTACAGGTTACAGAAACCTACCACTTAATACTCAACATGCCAATCAAACGACATATGTTCCTTAATAACAGTATGTGTTCACTTTGAGGTAAAAAGTCAGCATTTTCTGAGGCGTGTTTAGACTGAACATAATGGAGAAGATGTGCTGTTGATGTGCTCTGGCTAAAGTGAGAAAAACATGAACATTCTGGATTAAATGATTTAAGTTTTATTGTTTTATTGAAACAAGTAAAAAAATGTGCCTTTTGGATTAAAGTAGTTTTCTGAATGATGAATCTTATTGAGGTATAATAAATCTGGAATGCAGCAAAGTTCCTGTTAAGAGGATGTTGGAGCGACTGGATCAACAGAACACTGGACCATGACACAGTTTCAAACCATATGTTTGAAACTGTTACATGTCGTGTGTTCTATGTGTTTATTATAATAACCATGAATCTTCTAACATTAAAAAAGTATTTTAAGCCAAACTACGATCCTAAAGTTGTTCTTGTGCCTAAAGTACCACTCAGGTATTTTACCCTCGCTCTTACTTTTATGCACATGAGACAACTGTAACTTAAATAAAAATGAGAAAAACTAGAGAAACATAAATGGGAAAGGACAAATCTGAATTCAATCTGAACACACTTGCTTCATGTTGCCAGGTAATGTCCACTACACTGACTGTTCAGGGCTCAGTTCTTGGTCCTCTTCTTTTTTCAAACTATACTACATCTCTGGGTTCTATCATCCACTCACATGGCTTTTCCTATTATTACTATGCTGACGACACGCAGCTCTTCCTGTCCTTTCCACCGGATGACTCAACTGTCTCATCACTCATTTCTGTCTGTCCAACTTCTCCACTTTAATGAAAAAAAAGACATCTTCAGCCCCGCCTCTCCAAGACAGAAGTTCCAGTCTTCCCAGCTAAAGCTTCAATACACCACTACATCAGCATCAACCTTGTGTCTTCATGGATTGTCCCCACTAAGTCTGCCAGAAATCTGGGGGTCATCTTTGACGACCAACAGAGCTTCACTGACCACATCTTGTCTGGCAGTCAGGAACATTGTTAAGTTGTTTCCTCATCGGATGATGCCATTCTTTCCTCTAACACTGTGCAAAAAAGAAAACTTGCTTGCACTATCATATACAGTATGTGCAGCTATCTCTCCTTTGGCCTCAATAAGATCTGATCTGAGATATTGGCACAAAACAAGCTGTGTGGGGTCAAAAAATTGGCCTTGACTCTTAGGTGATCTCAGGTTTCCAGGAAATACAATCATGCAGTTGAGAAAGATATAGGGGGTTAGGCCAACAGCTTGAGTGCAGGGCACCAGAAAAGACACTAAACCTGGATTACCAACCCTAATCAACACACACTCTCACACTCTGAAACAAATCTCCCCACTTCCAGCTTATGACCATAAAAATGACCCAGATGTTTCTCATGCTTCTATGTTTTCAGGCCCACAGACCGTGCACACTTGTACTGGACCAGCAGGTTTCCTTCTGGCTCCCTGCATGATAACATAATCCTTCTTCTTAAATGATATTGATGCTTATAGACCACATTCTGAGAGTAAAAGGAGCGTGTAAGCAGTGATTGTACATGGGAAAAATACAGAACTGCAACAAGCTAAGCCAATATCAAAGCACTAGAGGAAATGCTGACAGACAGGTGTATATGCTGGTGCCAAAAAGTGGCACTGGGAAGTATCTGTGTTTACCAGCAGGTGGCATCAGTCTGTATTCATCATCAAAACAGGAAAGCTGTAAACAAAGCAGCACTAGGCAGCGCTTGCTAACTGTTTTAACACTACTCTACCTTACCACTGATGATTTACAGCCAAATGAATTATAACTCTGACAAGCATTTTAAATCCTTCATTGTAAATGGAACTAGAGTCCATTTCTCTACTGGTGCAGTGATTCGCTAAGCTGAAGAACCAATCAGAGTTTTGTATCTCATGGGTGGGGTCTGGCTATTGTTAGTTTTTCAGGACACACCACAAAACAAGACACTCACCAACTGCCCTACAGTGGCCGACTGCCAATTTCATCATGGTCAACACTAGTGGCATACTTGCTGAAGACCAACATATGGCATCTGCACCATTGTTCACATACTTCCTTGTGTCTCTCAGAAGGTTCTAAAAAGGTCAGCCACATGGGGGCAGACAAGTGCCTGATCCTCGTTGGCTGAAAAGGAAGTTTCTTCTTCGTAAAGAAGTTTTTCTCAAAACATGGTGGAGGACATTCCTCAGTCTGCTTACTTCTCTGTTCTTGCTTTCTTGCAGACTTGTAAAACGTCATCAGCCAAAGCCCAAGTCCAGTTCCAATTCAAGTACACATCTAGTCAAGTACAGATCAAATACCTGGATGTGTACTTGCTCCGCCTGATTTATCAAAGATGCTCTGGGAGCAGACTAGTATGGACTTGGGGAGTTGAGGTAGACAGGTGCAGTTGAGCTGACCACTCTGTAGGAAGAGTCAGAGCTTTGAATCTGATGCAGCAGCTACAGGAAGCCAGTGCAAAGATTTAAGGAGCGGGGTAACGTGCGTCCTTTTAGGTTGATTAAAAACCAGACGTGCTGCTGCGTTCTGTATCATGTGGAGGGGTTTGATTGCGCATGCCGGTAATCCCGTCAACAAGGCATTGCAGTACTCAAGACAAGATATGACCAGCGCCTGCACAATCAATTGGGCTGTATATTCAGAAAGGTATGGTCTGATCTTTCTGATGTTGTAGAGGGTAAATCTGCCCTAAAGACAGAGGAGATGTGGTCTGTAAAGCTCAGTTGGTCACCATGATGACCCCCAGGTTTCTGGCAGACTTAGTGGGGATTATCACTGAAGACTCAATGTTAATGCTGATGTTGTGGTGTATTGAAGGTTTAGCCGGGAAGACTAGAAGTTCTCTTGAGTTTGCACTTGCCAAGTCTGAACTTCCAAGTACAGGAGTTCATACTCTGTATTGAGAAATGCCCGTCATCCCATGAGGAAATGATAACGATGTTACTGACTGCACGGCGGACTGAGCGGCAGAAAGAATAAAACAGCAGCAAGAACAGTATAAAAAGTGCATCATACAGGGAATTAAAGTCTGTTGATTTAGACAACAACCCATGGGTGGTGTCATCTCTGCATTTCTTTTTTATCAGCCAGTTACTTGGGTGCAAATGCTCACATTTCGTCATTACTGTAAAAGATTTATTGGGAATGTTAAGAAATCTGCCAGATGGCCCACAAACATGAGTAAAACAAAGCTCTTCCTAGTTATGAATGATACTGATACGGATTGGGGCAGCTGTGGTGTTTCACATGTTGATCTGGTAAAATAAGAAACGGCCGATATTCCAACAATAATAAACCTCATTCCAGTGACAAGGCCAAAAGGGAAACACTCGATATTAGTCGCTCGTTTTCCACCAGGACATCATGTCTGTGGTTCTTTTGGCGTTGTGCTGAGGAAAAACTCTGGGTTTGGAATTGAGATGAATAAATGAGGCAGGCCACTTTGTGTCTCGACGGAGGAAATGAACCTTTCAGAAGGGAAACGTAAGAATTAAAAGTCCTTTAATCACAGAGTCATAAACATGTACTGTTTATCTATGTGACAGGACTTCAGGGACTACATGAAGCAACGGTTACCTGCTGTTTCATGTTGTGCTGTACACTGATCAGATTCAGTTTCACAAACTCACCGAAGCCTGATTACTTCCATTCAGCTTTGTTTCCAAACGTCTAATTAGATTTCACAGCTGCTCAGTTTACTCTGTATTAAAAGTTACAGGGTGACAAGTCACCAAAACAAAGTCTCGATCAGAAGAGAAACTGATACGGATCTTAAGTGCTGCAGCCAGGACGGCTTTGAACTTCACTTCTCTTTGGCCGGCAGCCATCAGATAAGAGTTTTATCTGAGGCCTTTGTTGATTCTAGCGATGGAGTGACGTGATGCGACGGTGGTACATGGGAGAAAACCCCACCGTGTGCTGAGTGATCTCTGTGTCACTGTGCCACCCCACTGATGGCCCAAAGCTTCCTCCACTTGGGCTTCACAGGTCACACTGATGGTAAAGGAGCAGATGAAGCTGGACTGAAGGAGACAGAGTCCAGCAGCTTGGTTAGGCTCCAGCCAGCTCTCAGTAGGTGCAGATACAGTTCGGCACCTTTAATCAGCTCCTAGTTTGTTTGCTTTGTACTTTTTCTGAGGACGAGAATCTAAAACTAGTAATTAGTACATTTATATTCAGAACTTTTCAAATCCTTTTAACAGACAACCACAATGAAAAGAGTTTAGTAAAAATTGTGCATCTCAAAATCTTTTGCAGTGTCTTTTTTTTTTGTAATTTGAAAACGACTAATACCTGAAGCTCCAGCACAGCGTTGGAGCGTAGCAGAGTGTAGTTCAGTGTAGTCGTTGTCATGTCACTGCAGACATTTATCTTTGAGCCTACAATCATTATTTTAATTGTTCAAATTGTTTATTGCTCACAGCCCTTAAAAAGTTTTCTTCATTTATTTTTGAATTACTATCAAAAATCTCATATATGATGCATAAAACTTTTTTAAAACCTTCACAGAATGATGTTTTCTTGATACTATGACACCTGGTCTCAGCTGTGTGGTGCTTGCTGTGTATGAAACTACAGTTTACTATAAGATGTGACAAAAAAAGCAGGAAGCTGAGACATTTTTCACAAGTTTAGTTTGAAAAATGGCTGAAACAACTAATTGTTTACCAGAATATGTGATTGACTGACTCTGTCAGTCGAATAACAAATGTGTGAGAAGGTTGAGGTGGGACTGACCTTAACAGTTTAATAATTTAATAACAGCAAAATGCTCGAAGCTACAGAAACAATCCCATCCTTAAAGTTTTATTACATAGTGTGGTGACGCTATAAAATACTTTTGGTTTTCATTTAAATGTGTCACTCAGCAGAATGAGGCCAGTTTTTCAGCACAATGTGGGAAAAAGGTTCATTTTAATTAAGCAGTGGCATTTTGTGAAGATTTGCTGCTTCTCTTTGCTACATGTGATTATAAAGTGAATATTTTGGGGGTTTTGGACTTAATTATTCCAGTCTACTTTCATTTTATAGACAAAACTGTAATTAAGCAACTGTGTTCAGGAGAAAACAGCTAATGCATGTGGTGTTTATTAGCCGTTGCTGGGGATGTTCCTGAAGTAAAACCAAAAGCTTAGAAGTATCTTCCCTCTTCCTTCCCTTCCTTCCCATGGTCATGAAAGAATTCTTCTCTAGGTTCTGTACATTACATCAATACAGAAAAAACTTTGTGGAAACATGAACATTTTCACATTTACTTTAATTCAAATCTTTAAATTTATGCAGAGCTTTTTACATTCACATGCAGG
>OMLM01008369.1:55255-69998 GCA_900302695.1 Helostoma temminkii
TGCACTGGTGACACGTCTAAAACACACACACACACACACACACACACACACACACACACACACACACACACACACACACACACACTACTTTTATAAACACAGAACATAGACAACAACAAATCAGAAAGGTGAAACAGCTTGACCTGCCTACATTTATAAAAATCAGTCTGTACCTTCACAAAGGATGAGTGAGGCACCCGGACCTTCTCCACCATGTCGGCGTATCTCTGAGGCATCGGCACTGGGATGTCCCATGGCGGTGGGCTCGTCCCGTACTGAGGACCATCAACCATCTGTCCTGTTTGAAGAGGACAAACAAACTAATTTTGTGAACATAGGAGCTGTGAGTGTTTCACCACTGCACCACATAGCAAGTTTACCTGTTCACTGTAACCAAGTGTTCGACTTTGCAGCTATAACTGAACTGGCAACAGTGAAAAGGGCTTCGTAGTATGAGAACAAGCTAAAGCTGAACTCCACACCAGAACGAGTCCAACACAGACAGACAAAGTGCTGCTTGGTATAAAGTGATGGAGGTTACATCTTATATCTTAGTTCAAGAGCGTAGTTTTTTTAGTTTGAGAGCACAATTTCCTGATCTTCCCCTAAAACACCTTCGCTTGTGCTCAAAATGTCCCTGCTGTCGCTCAGATTTGCTCATGTTCTTGCGCTTGGATTGTCTGTTGACAGAACACAGGTGACCCTGTCCAGATGCATCAAATTACTGCTTACTGTGTGTTTGAGTCCTGTTAGTCCTGTTTACTATTTATCAGCCACGCTGGCTTTAAAAACATTTACTTGCTGCACAGTGATATTGTTGGTTTATAGCCTGCTACCGTTGCTTTGTGAGAGAAGTGGATCCAACAGGTGAAATGAAGCATTTACCATTATAGGGTTCAAACTGCCAGGCGCTGGTTCTGGTCTCAGTGTAGGTCTCCAGTCGATACTGGAAGGAAAGAAGGAGGCGATCAGACAACACAAGAGCGAGAAGTGAACAGCTTAACTTCATTTCAGTGTATAAGACACTAACTGTACATGGTGAGCGTTAAAATGATACCTATACGTTTTAATACATGGAAGAGAATCATGCAGGTGATGATGTGACGTTTAGGAAAATGGTCTTTATATCAAACTTCACTGGACCAACACTTCAGTAATAACTGCTTCAATGATCTGTGGCTCTGTCAGAAAGGTCAAGGCCTCACTTCACTGCTGATCGTCATCAGCGTCAGCTCCTCGCAGTCAGTAAAAATGACGTGAGGAAAAATCTTTTCAGCTTCACTTTTAACCAATAAGCTGTTTAAAGGCCTCTGGAGTCATTTTACTCTTATATGTGTTATATGTTAGAGATTAACCCCCTTCATATAAACAATAAAGAAATGATCATGTTAACATTTGAAGTGAAGCACTAGTTCTTTGCCCTCCTCACACTCTCAGGAACTTCAGTGTATTAATCCAGGTTTGTTATAAGATATGAGATCCATCTATCTGTGCAGGACTCATGCTCGTACCCTGTACACAGTGATGGTTTTCAGCTCCCTGAAGTTGAGGTTTCTGGCAGGTTTGGAGCTGTACGTCCATTTGGATTCCACAAACTTGAGCAGAGCTTCTCTGGCCACATCCTCTGATACTGTGGGGACTCTGGAGGAGCAAAGACATCACACACATACACACACACACACACACACACACACACACACACACACACACACACACACACACACACACACACACTGCAGTTGTGGCTTCGTATTTAAACTTAAAATATCCAGAGACATTAAATAAAGCAGATGCTCATCAGCAAAGAACAGTAGAAATGAAATGACTGTATGAGTTACTTGATATTAGGCACTAGAGTGTTCCTGTTGCTTTCAGGCTGGGGGGTGTAGGCAGGGGGAGGCGGGTACAACGGGTTATCATCCTCTGGACATGGACATGAACACAAACCAAAAGGAGATGAAGACTGGAAGACAAATGATCTCAATGGGAGAATCAGGGAGAATAAAACATTCACCTCCTCCTTTGTGCCCCTTGTATCCATGCACGTCATCCAGCCAGCCAGGAGGGGGCGTGGACGGTCCCTCCTCTGGTATATTTGGATCGAATGCACCTGACAGATGAGGAAAAGAAGAAGTTTTTTCTACATCTCTCCTCATTACAAAAGATTTGCAGTGAATTCAGTTAGAACTTGGCCTCATATTAAAGATGTTCCTGAGTTTTGCAACAAATGTTTCCTCCTTTCTCTCTTTCCCTTTAATGTCTAAACAGAATGCCTCTTTAAATTTAATTTGTCAGTTTTGACAATAGAAACCAGCTGTCGTCTCTGCAACATGCTGACAAGGGGGAGGACATTTTCCCTGTCAGTGTGGCAGGAAGGGAGTGTGCATTGTTTGTGTGAGGCTGTCAGGAAACTGAACAGATCACACCAACCTTACTGAAGGCTCAATAACACGTGTCTGACCGTAGTAGTAGACATACAGTGTAATGCTCCCTTTACAAAGTAATGCACTGTGTTGGATTCCACACATATAAGGAATTATTAAGAAAAAAGTCAATGTTGAGTATAAAGTTGACATATCAAGAATAAACTAGTCATTCACAGCTACACACAAACTTCAAACTTTTGTGACTAAATTGAAACTGTTCTGAAAATTGTATCTGTTCAGACAAAGACAAACTTGGAAGAGGTGGGCAGAGTGCAAACTGAAACAGCTGCTGATGGACAGACACAAGAGTATGGACGGTTACGCCTGAGTGCAGTACAGAGAGGATATACTGTCTCACATACACAACATGATTAAGAAGTGTGAACACAGTGAGCAGTATGTTCCAGTGATTAAGTACAACATTTCTCCTGCTCTATTAACTTTTCATATTTTTATGTTTAAGTGTTTGAGGAATAGAATAACTGAAAAAAACTGCAGAGAAAGTAAAAATGTCAATGTGCTGTCATCTGCACACGAGGTGATCTCAGGATCTAACCGACCAGTCTGAGGTGGTAGAGGTGTGTGTGGTTACTGAGAAGGTTTATCAGCATGTCTGCCGCTGCCTTCAGGGGCTGCAGAGATTTCAGAAAAAAAAGAAATAATGACCTTGTTATTAAATACAAATTCCCCAGTTTGTCTGCACAAGGTGTTTTTAGAAACACAAGTGCTAAATCTGGTAGTTTCATTCCTTCTCAATTCTCAGTTTCTTTTCCACGTTTCAACTATGTTCTCGACATCTTGACTTCATTGACATTTTTACTTTTTACTTACTTTTTCTCCAACTTTGTTCCAGGCTTTGTCTTCATTTTGACTTTATTTTTAACTTTATTGTAGACCTTTAAACTTTATCCTCAATATTTATTCTACATTTCAGCTTCTTTTGACTTTATTCTCAACTTTTTGAATTTATTCTCAATATTATTCTTGTCATTTTGACTTTATCTGCAACTTTACTTTAAACTTTTGAACTTTTATTCTCAAATACATAATAAAAAATCTTGTCTCCTAATGTTCATCTCCACCTGACCTGAAACTGTAACTATGTCTTTGTTGTGAAGGTAAATGTGTAGTTCGAGAAAAAAAAATCCATTGCAGACTAAAAGTGGAGAAACAAATATGAAAAGGGTGTATGAGCGTGCCTTCAGTAAATAATGGCAGTTACTAAACAAAAGTACTTTGAGCTTTCCGTTACTGAGTCACTGTGATATAAGAAAACAATGATTTAACGCTACAGCTACACAAAAATAGTGCCTCCTATCAACATATCTGGGAGTTATTCAGGTAATGTGGGAGATAAATCATAGAAAATCTTATCCACACCCTGACAGTGACACAATAGCCCTGACCGCTCCTGTATGAATACACCTCAGAAAAACCTCAAAAAACTACAGGCAAATACATTTCTAACCACATCGTGTTTGTCAGATTCGACTCCTGCAAATAGAGCACACCTACTAAAGCTTAGTGTTTGTCTTCACTCAACACTGCTGTAGACTGATTAAACAGAGTCCGGATAACAAATAAAAGGGAATAATATACAGTTATATGGATTTCTTTAAAACATTAGATGATGCCTTAAATGGGATTATTTTGATCAAAAACACATATCTAAAAATGATGTTTCATTAGAATCAAGCACATGAGTTGATACTGAAAATACAGTTTGACCATTTCATGATGAAGACTGTGTGATAAGGTGTACCACCCTACAGGGTAAACTGTTGGTACAATGTAAACAAGTTAGAGTTAGACAAATGTAAATGTGTAACTTTCCACTGATATAATACAATAAGGGAGTTAAAATCCAACTATACATTTGGTCATTCAGAAAACAGGCCTACTTCAACTGAGGAACTGGCAGCTTCTGGTACAAATCACTTTGGAACAGTAAAATGTATCTGATCATAAGTGCAAAAGAGTTTTAACTGCTTGCTCATTGTCTTAGCAGCAAACAGGCTGGACTTCCAACTAGTGTATCTATTGTGGACTTCGGCTGTGTGGCCCCAGCCCCCATTTGGCACAAGTGTCCAACTTGCAACTCAAAAATGAACTGATTAAATTTGGACAGTCAGAGGCCAAAGTCACTGTGGCCTTATGTCTGTCCAATTTCCAAAACGCACTCATCTTATTATGACTGAATTTCATCCTCTTGGCCTCATGTCATATCTCTAAAATTAGAAGCATCCTGTCTCAAAGTGATGCTGAAAAATTAGTCCATGCATTTGTTACTTCTAGACTGGACTACTGTAATTCCCTTCTAATAGGATGTCCCAGTAGCTCCCTAAAAAGCCTCCAGCTCATCCACAATGCTGCAGCCAGAGTTCTGACTGGAATTAGTGAGAGGGATCATATTTCTCCTACATTAGCTTCCCTCCATTGGCTCCTTGTAAAATCTAGGAAAGAATTTAAAATCTTTCTTCTCACATATAAAGCACTTAATGATCAAGCTCCTTCATATCTTAAAGACCTTGTATTGTTAGATTTTGTAAGGTCTTAAACTTTAAACATTGTAAAGTGCCTTGAGATGACTTGAGATTTGGCGCTATATAAATGAACTGAATTGAATTGAATCTTATGGATGAACTGATTAGATTTGAACAGTCAGAGGTCAAAGTCACTGTGACATCATGTCTGTCCCATTCCAAAATGCACTCATCTCATCATGACAGAATTTCATTAGATCTGTGATAAACATCCTCCTGGACTCATAGATGAACTAATTAGAACACGTGTGAGGACAGACATGCCTACAAACTGGAACTTGAACCAATTGCCAAAGCCAAAAAACCACCAAAGCATAAAACCTCAAGGCGGTCATTCTAGTTTGCATTGTTGCATTACACTTGGCTGTGAAAGACAACCACAGCTACCACACTTCGGACGAAGTTCCTGGTAGTATAAGCTTAGTCATTGACAGCAAAGAACATTTTACCGTTCATAGGTGCTTTTTGACTGATCAGAATTAAGTGAACAAGTGATGCACTGAAAGATGCTGTTTCTTCTACTGCCAGTGTGATGAAAATGTGAAATACACCTGCATACTTCATTATAAACCTGTGCTGTACTTTTTATCTGGTGAGCAGATCCATCAAGCACAGTGTAATATTACACCATCAGCAACACACCAACATGTTTTTATACAACAATGTAATATTATATAAATATACACAATAGTGCCTTGATTGACACACTTCCGAGGCACCGTGCAGCTATTTAACACGTGCGTCACAGTTTTGCCCGACACAAACACTTTGTGAACAACCCAGCATCAGCAAGTGTTTTTCATATTCACTGTTTTCTTGGAGCTCCTGCTGCCTGGCAGATAAAAATACAACAGTGAACTTATGTCAGCTGTACACAATACCTCTGTCTGGGGGGATAAAAATAGCAGCGAGAAGGTTTTTCCCCAGAAAGATCTGGGCTGAGATGAACGGAGTGTGAGAACACCACAGGGAAAAGAAGCAGGGAGGAAGATAAAGTCGGTAAGAGAGAGAAAAATAAAAAAAGAAAGGGAGGGAGGGGGTGAAGGAATGTGGGAACAAAGCCAAGCATGATTACTGAAACACTAACTGGACAATGCATCCAAAATACTCCTGCAAACTCCTGCACTTGTTGAGCCTTTTCTTGTTCTGCACAGTTTCAGCTGCTTCTCCTGTTGTACTGATGGTTAATTATAGTTAAACAATCAATCAGCTGATTAATCAACACTTATTATCACAGAGTTAATCACAATTTAAGTAACTTTTACGTATGAATAAAATGTGAGGACCTGCCGCTGCCTTACAAGACAAACTGGCTGCATTTACATGCTCTTAAGTAACCAGATTACTCAGAGAAACCAGGTTTCTCCAGTAATGGGGAGTGAAAGAGTTTACATGGGAGTTACGTAACCTGATTCCTGGAAACACACACATACATGCAGCAGAGTAATCTGCTTTTCCTCTAACTCTGGCTTATTGTGAGAGTGTGGTTCACAGATTTTAAGTGTACAGAGACAAGAACAGTTTTGATTCTTGCTGTGTTCTTCTTCTTTTTCTTTTCTTTTTCAATGTGTTGTAGAGCTGACAGCTGCTTTTCACTGCGCAAACTGACTGAATTAAAGAAATACCAGGTGAAAAGAGACACATTTAGTTAAGTGTACGAAGCACTCTGTGTTGGTTTCAGTTATAGTTGGTCTTCAGACAGACTTGATTTAAAAACAAGTCACCATCACGATCCGTATATTGACTTTCCCCATTAATTCAGCTGGTGTCTGCAGCCTGTTTCACACATGAGCTTTTGTAAAAAGCTGATTAAAAAACCCCGTCATGCGTTTACATGCAGGGTAATCGTTCTCAGGGAGAAGTCTGCCTGGGTAATCAGGTTTCTCTAATCCCCTACCCCAATTATGGAAACCAGGTATTTAATTTACACGACAGTTAAGAAATCAACTTGCTCGAGAAAGCCGACTGTAACCTGGGTACTAAAGTCCATGTAAACGCACTGACTGAGTAGAAGCCAGCTGAGGAGTACATGCATACGAACATCGCATTAAGACAATGACACAATCCCGCATCATGTGAAGTGTTTACACTGGTGTGGACCAGTTTTAGTGCAGTAATGTCAACCGAATTAACCTTCTAATCTATTCTGACTTTAATCTGAGAATTCTGAATTTATCTGACTTTAATCTCTTTAATCTCTCGATTTAAAAAGTCAGAAGATTATATTAATGGCAGAATTCTCAGATTAAAATCAGATTTCTGAGATTAGAGGCAGAATTCTCAGATTAAAATCAGGACTCAATTGTCATTTTAAACATTCTCTTCTTTCTATGATGGGTAACATTCTCAGATTATGGTCAGAATTCTCAAATCATGGTCAGAACCCAAATGTCTATTTCATGTTGACCCTAATCCCCTTCCGTATGATGGGGTTAACATTCACGCACCAACAGAATTAAACATGCAACAGCTTTTCTGAACACTTGTTATTAATGAGCAATAATCAATACTTAAGACTAAATGACTCACACTGAGTTTACGAACCCCTGAGACCTGCTGTCCTGAGCAAAACCATCTCATCTGGGATTTTCACAAAAACACAATTTCAGGCAGTGATGGATTTTTGTTGTAAACACATCTGGATCTGCATCTGGATCATTTTACACCCTGAGCCATCACACAGACAAACTCTCAGACTGATGATGGTCTTGTGTAAAGTTTCTATTCTCTTTAACTAAACAGCGTCTTAATATGAATGAAACAAACCAAACGTAAAAACACTGGAAACTACCTGCCCTCAGATCCGACCTGCACAATGTTTCTGTCCCAGTGTGAACAGCAGGTATAAAGTTATTTAGCCTGTTTTTCTTATTATTTATTTCTCCACTATGAAAAATGACCAGAGCTCACCGAGATCTTCGTCTTTACTGTCCATGTCTCCGCTGCTCTGCGCGCTGGTCCTGGAGGAAACTCAGTAGTAAAGATGTTAATGAGCAGAGTCAAGGCTGCAAGTATCAGGCACTATGTCCGGTCAGGCTTTTCACAATTAAAGCCTCTCGGATATGTTGACGATTTACTGAACAGAAGTTTTTAAAACGAATTGGAATTAATTAAGATTATTTGTTAGAGATAAAGTTTATAGCTCAGATCTACAACACTACAGTTCCGACAGAAATAATGTATAAACTGATATTTATTTCAGCATGTTTAGTTATTTTTCACATTATTTGTGCATCTGAAGCTACATTAAATAATTCACTGGCATAAACAAGTAAAGGTACATGAGTAAATGTAGTTTTACTACTCTCCACTACTGCATTTAGCTACTGTTATTAAACATTTGAACCTATTAACAGATTAATAGATCAATTAATTAAATTCTATATAAGTGATATTATGTCCATGATCCTTGTGTCCCTTCAGTGGTTGCTGTGGTGATGCCATACATTTATCTAAAGGGGATCTTATCTTAATGTAGTTTAAACCAAGTAATAATTTCCTATATTTTTACTAGTTGAGGATTTAATTTTCCTTGAATAAAACTTCTGTCACTCCTCCTGATCTAGACTGTCGGGCTTTGAGTTTGGCCTTTACACTGTTCCAGTAGATCAGAGCATAAAATCTCAAAGTTGTTTCTATCCTTGAAACTAATGAATACAGAAACTGACAAGTTGCCAGTCTAATGACTTTAAAACAGGTGACGCTCTGGTCTGCGCTCAGGCAGCAAGTGATCATCTTTATGAATCGACCACACCACTCTCGTTAACTGACTTTATTGTCCTGCTCCAGGGAATTTGGGCAGCAGCAGGTTTTGTGTTATGTGTGTTATGCTGTTCTGCGAGTCTCTATGGGCTGTCAGTCACTTTTGCACCTAAATAACTCATGTTTCTGTCTGATAACCAGACTAGAAGAAACCCAGAAAAGATCCAGAGTCAGAAGGGACAGTCACTCACCGTCAGTTCAGAAGGCAAAACCTATTTTGGCCCCTAGAGACAAAGAACGTCCAAAATGAAAGGACAAACACAAAGGAAAGGATCTGTAAATAGAGAAAAAGAAAATGTGCTGCAAATCCCAAAACACAAACAAAACACACAAAAACGGAAACATGCAGTTAATCCCATAATGCAGCTAATAGAAAAGCATGTACAAAGAGAATAAGCTGCGGATAGACTATCCTAAACCCATTGCTCATTCAATGAAGGATGTGTAGCTGTATAATCACTGGGCCTTGTTGCAATTTGCCTTTACACATGCTCTTTCTGTTTGCTGCATTTTGTGATTTGCAGTTTCTTTCTCTCTCAGTTCAAAAGGAAAGAAATATCCACACTGACACAAATAGAAAATAATACAAATACAAAACAGCAACAAAAGACTCAGGAACAAATGAAATCTAAAGAAGGGTGAAATATGTGAATACTTGTTCAGGTGCAGTAACAGTGATGATGGTGCGTTCATGATGCTGATGCCATCAGTCTCCCTCCGCTTACAGTAGTTGTACAGTTTAATGGTCGCTGGAAGAAAGGATCTCCTGCGGTGCTCAGTGTCTGGATGAACGTGCACCTCTGTCCTGTCACTGTGTGGTGGATGGGAGGGATTGTCCAGGATTCAGAGGAGTGTGGACAGCATCGTCCTCTCAGCCACAGTGTGAATGGAGTCCAGCTCCACATCCAGAACTGAGCCAGAAATGAGCCAGTCCTCCTGATTAATTTGTCCAACCAGTTAGTGTCTGCCCCCTTATGCTGCTGCTCCAGCACTTCAGTTATGTTCATAAGAACATAAACACATTCTGTGATGAACCTATTATTATTGATTTCAGAACCTTTTTTGCTGTTTGCACTTTAGCTTGCCTGAATTAGCTTTAAATAGTAATAAGCAGAAACAGAGAAAACAACAACAACACATTCAGGACCCTTTGTAAAAGTGAATGGATTCGTAAAAACACTGCTGCTGTTGTTGTTATTGTGCTGCCTGTTATAGTAGTTTCTGATTCACACTCCCAAGCACAAGGTGGCAGTAACTCTTCCGAGGCGCTAGCTACCGCTGTTATAAACTAACGAAGAAGAAAACGTCAACCGGAAGTTTACCTCAGTCTTCTCCCAGCAACAAAACAGAAGCGCTGTCTGTTTTCTGTTTGACCAGATTCTGACAGATTTTCCTCTCACATATTCAGAATGGTAGGCTGCTTAAACCGTGTGTAGTAAACCTGCTCATGTTGGCGTCACGGCTGTTGTTAGAGTGTATTTTTAAAAGAGGGAGTTTAAAAACTGCTAACCGGAGCTAGCACGCTAATGCTAGCCGGGCGTTGTCAGGATAACAGGGTCTGGTAATTTGTCTTTGTGTCCTTCTGCTGAGCGTTTTGACAGCAGCTCTTCTCCTGTTATGTGTTTTATGTTGCTTGGCGAGTCCTTGCGGGGTTTCAGCCCATTTGGCATGATGCTAACTCATGTTTCCGTCCGACAGGCTGAGGTAGAAGAAACCCTGAAGAGGATCCAGAGTCAGCAGGGAGTGCAGGGAATCATCATCGTCAACTCAGAAGGTGAAACTACTTAAAAAACCTCTTCCGTAGGTGGTATTCAGTTTGTGAAATGTAATTTAGGTGGGGAAAATATTAAAGAGACCAGGTTAAGAGATAATGAGATAATTTAATAAAACAACACATTTACTGTTTAAATGATAAATGTCCTTTTGCAGCTGCCACAGTATTTTTCTCTCGCTGGAATAAATAGTTTTAGTATTTGAAAGTGCTCCTCTACTATAGTCCTATAGTAAAATTTGCTTATACAGTGGCAACAGAAATGTAAATGCCATATATCAATGCTTATGAAATGTCGAACAAATATAAACTGAATATTAGGTGATAAAGTATAAACAGTCATGATCTTTTGTGTCTTTACTGAGCACAGTGATGGTGGAACAAGTAATAGCAGTGGTGTTTTAATAACTGGTCGTCAACATCCAGGACGAACTTTGTACTTCAAGGCAGCTGCCCTGACTTTATCCTGAAGGATGCACTAATAAACTTTGTACTTCTTTTTTGCCTCTATAGTGACAAACTGTTCAGGTCCACAGGCAGAGCCCTAGTCTCAATTTAACCTTAGTTTAATTAGTTCATATACATTTTTCCAGCAGCACTGTGGAGTGTCAAGGTGGTTTTTGGCAAACATCGTGTGAAAGCATGAAAGAAATTGACTTTTTGTGTTTTATCAGCTTAGAAATATTGTGTTCGTTAATGTTTGTGATTTTGGTAAAGATCAGATCACATTTCATGACCAGTTTGTTAAAAATGTGTTGCTACTATGTATAACAACGTTTCATCCTGTTTTCTACTCAGGATGATGTTTACTCTATCAGGAAAGGTTCTGTGAGCTCACCTTAAATAAGTTTAATCTGCAAGATTTTAACACAGTGATTTATAGAAAATAGCCAAATAATTTCTGTTGGTGGACTAATTAATAATCTACTGCTACACATTCTTAAATTAAGCCTTTTTCCTTTTTTCACCTTCAGGAATTCCCATCAAGACGACTCTGGACAACTCGAGCACGGTGCAGTACGCAGGACTGATTCACCAGCTGGTGATGAAGGCCCGGAGCACCATACGAGACATCGACCCCCAGAACGACCTCACGTTCCTGCGTGTCCGCTCCAAGAAGAATGAGATCATGATTGCTCCAGGTGAGGAGGAAACCAGAGCCTTTTTAAATAGCTCCTACAACATTTACGCAAGAACTTTTAGTGGATTTAGTGGTTACGTATTAAACATCAACAGGAGAACGACCAATCCACATAAAATAACCATCATTGTAAAATTATCACTCCTGTGTCACATAAACAGTTACAACAGTAGAAGGCCACAACACAGCATCTTCTTCCTGTGTTTACTTTGTGGTTGCCATGGCAGACACACCTGACCAATAAGCAGAGGGGATGCTCTCACATGACGCATTTTGCTACACTTAGATTTTTCTGTGTCAAACCAAACCAAACAGGAAAATGCTACAAGTTTACACATTTCTCAAATTATTTGGACCAAAACAAACAAACTAAGGTGTGAACAGGCTCTAACACTGTGATAATAACTGACATGTAAACCTGGTTGCATAAGACCTGATTACAGTGGTCTGTATAGGGAAACAGAGAAACCGATTTCCTGTGTATTCCTGTTATTCTGGACAATACAGATTTTGATGTCACCAGGTTTCTAATTGGCCTTTTACAAGTGCACATGTACAGAAAGAGAAAGTAAAAGAGTGGAGTGGCTGATTGATGCTTCGTCGTATTTAAAATACGTCCAACTAATACTAAACCTAACACAAAGTGGCTGTGGAAGTCTAAAATCTGCCATAAACTTTGCCATGTGAAAAAGAATATCCACAGTTTGAGAAGTGAACAGGAACTCTGTTCTATCAGCTGACACGCACTGTCAAAACAAAACGTCTTCCACCACTGTACAACTAAAATCTGTGACACGTGCTTGCAAAAATAATTCTTTTTATTCATCTGTTGCATGTATCACCCAGAATTAAAAAGCTCACGCAATATACACAAATGAAACCCATCTTCTGTAGCTAAACAAAGTTATATTATACATGATTAGGGCTTAAAGGATTTATTTTCTGCACCAACTGATTTTTTTGCCTGGTGATATCTTCAAATGTCATATTTTGTTTGCAGATTTCAAGATATGACTCTAAAATGTTGTGAATCCACTTGTTCTTCATTTGTGAACGTGATTCTATATTTTTCTCCTCCTCACAGATAAGGACTATTTCCTGATCGTCATTCAGAACCCCTCCGACTGAAACCGCTGCAGACTCATTACTTTATCTGTTTTCATATTTAACAGCCAACACTTTTTTTCTTGCTAAATCAAAAGAACCTGTTTAACAGAAATTTGAGATGCACTTGATGTTGGAAATAGTGAAGGCAGGATTTTAAATCTTCACTCAGCGACAACATGTGAGAACCATATGACAGTCAGTCACTCTGCAGGCTAATTGCTTGTTTTCCCATATTTTAGCATTCCAGCATTCTTACACTGTGTAGACGAGAGAGAGGCCACAACAGAGTTTAGCAGATGTCCTTTCAGTTAAGACTTGGGTTGTTATTTATTGTTGTGTTGGCAGTGCTCATTGAAGGACAGTATTTCAGTGGTGAGCAGTGAGCTACACTACAAACACTGCTCTTGCCATGTCGCCTTTCTGTTGGTTATTTGTAACAAATTAAGAAATTAAAGATGTAACAATTATGTTTATGTTTTTGTTTTTTTCATTTGTCGTGAACATTGAGTTTTAGGCAGATGTTAATGTCTAAAGTGTCACGATTGAAAAAGCTCTTAAGAGCAAGTCGAAGCTGAAAAGAATCATTTGTAATTTGCACCTGTAATTCGTAATAAAAGTGATCGTTACAAATCTAAACAGACCAGAAGGTGGAATGTAAAATTAAAAAGAATCAATTTTTTATAATACTCTAAACATGCATAAAGTAACTAGTGACAAATGCTGTATAATAAAGTTTAGTAGAAGTAACATTAAATGGAAGTACTCCAGTAAAGTATTAGTACCTTAAAATTGTACTTGGTTACCTACCACCTTTGCTTACCAGAGTATTTAGATTCTTTATAAAGTACTAAAACAATGATGTATCATTTATGGATTAACTTTCAGGTATCAGGTGTTAAAATCAGCTCCACCTTTACTCACTGCTGTTTCTGTTCTACAGTCTGTAAGTAACATCACATTTACCATCTTTAGTTACTAGTTACTAGTTACTGTTCCTGTTACCTACAAACTGTGGGACAGAAACCGTGACAGAGACAGATTTATTATAAACCTGCCAAAGTAACTAGGAACTAATGGTGGTAAAATAAATGTAGTGGAATAAAGGTACAATATTAGTAAAGGTAAAAGCAACACAAAATGGAAAAACTCAAAAGTACAAAGTAGAAGTACCTTAACATTGTACTTGATTACAGTATATGAGCTGCCATGATGCCATGGTTTACCTGCTTCAGCTCTTTCTCACCTGGACAAAGCAAACAGCACTGTGAGGATCCAGCCTGTCCTGCTGAGAGAGAAGCTCCTGAAGATGCAGGTAAACTCCTCCACAGCCTCCTGGATCACTGACTACCTGACAGACAGACAGAGTACAGAGGTTTGGTGGACAGTTTTGTGAAGTGGTGTGGAAAACCATCTGATCCTGAATGTAAGCAAGACCAAGGAGATGGTTGTGGACTTTAGGAGGAAGAGAACTAGCCTTGACACTGTGTAAAGGTAGAGGTGGTGGAGAGGTACAAATACCTGGGAGTCCACCTGAACAACAGACTGGACTGGAAGTGCAACACAGAGGCTGTGTCAGTGTGTAGATCTTTGTTGCTGAATGTTCTAATGTTTTTTTCTGTGTACTGGTGCTGCAACACCAGAATGTCACTGTTTTTCCTCAGGATGTGTTCCAGGTCACACTGCATACTTTATACTTGTTTTTCTTGTGTGTGTACTTTAAACACCTTTGGTACCTCAAATGTACATAAAATTTAAGTACAGGGCATGAGTAAATGTAGTAAGCAGCTTACCACCTCACACTCAAAGCAGTAGTAATGAAAAACATTCAAGTAAAGTACCTCGAGATTGTACTTAACCCCAGATGCATGAGTGACTGGACCTTACACTCTTTCTATAAGTGGGTCAAAAATGACCCATGCTACTTTTGTCATAAAATTACTTATTTGTGTTATAATATATATATTATTATATTATATATAATATACGCTTGCAG